>MU832250.1:0-80900 GCA_029204225.1 Diphasiastrum complanatum | reverse complement strand
CCTTAGAAAGGAGATCTATACTTAGGATGGATAAATTTGGATCAAATTACTATGGTTAAAACTATGCCAAAACTAGTTGAAGAGGGAGTGTGAGAGATTTCAACTAGTTTAGTCTAGTTTAGTCATATTTTGGTAATTTGTCAATGAAGCCAAAACTCATTTTAGACTTAGAGATAAACTTTTTGAAGTTATATTAGTTTAAAATACATTCAATAAACACTTTTTGAAAGTGTGAGAAAGTTGGTAGTCGAGTTTGAGAGAGATTCAAATTTGAACTTTGGGTGCATTGAATGTAGACCCAAAAATAGTAGGGTTTACATTTTGGAGGAAAGCCAAGTGGCCAAATAGGGTTTGGATCTGCTAAAGGAAAAAACTCGTGAAGAGACACATTTTATCTCTTATCTCTCTCATTTCATCATTATACACGGCTCTCTCTTTGGGTTCTACTACTCATATTTTGTTATTTTGGTTCCACACATGTGAAATGTAGTAAGGTATTGTAATTGTATGGACAACAACTATATTTTATGTTTTGGGTCATGTTTGATCAGTATCTCTTAGAGTTTGCATCTCATTTTGTATGTAGATGCTGATTTTTCTACATTGGCAAGACTGTTGGTTTGCTCCTTAGTGTGGTATCAATATAGACTAAGGTAGCATTAGCTGCAGTTTCTCTTCCCTTGATTTGCGACACATGATCCACCATATAATGTTGCTTTCCCTTGCAAACCACTATCTGAAAATCAAACTCCAATAACAGAAGTAACCAATGAGTGATTCTCCCTATGTTGCAAGTTTTATTGATAAGATATAGCAAGGGTTGATGGTCCGTATAAAAGGCAAAATGTGTGGCCATCAATAATATCAAAACTTTTTAACCACGTAAATCATTGCTAGTGCCTCCCGTTCTGTTGTCAAATAATTTACCTCTGAATCACTGAGCTAATGGCTTGCAAATCGAATTGGAAAGTCCGTTTTGTGTTCTCCTGGCTAGACAGCTCCCACTGCATACTTCGATGCATCCGTATACACATGCAACTCGATGGACCAATTGGGTGGATGTAATATTGGTGCTGAGACCAATGCATCTATAAGTTTCTAAAAAGCCTGTAGGGCTTCCTTAGTCCAATGTGGTTCCGTTGTGAGTTTGTAAATTGGTTGTGCTAACCTTGCAAAGTCTAGAGTGAAGATCTTGTAATAGTTAGCGTGACCCATGAAAATGTAGATTCCGTGGATCGTTCTGGTGGTGGTAGATCGACGATGATCTTTATCTTCGACAGGTCCATGGTGATCCCATGTCTGTATACTATGTGGCCAGGGATTAGGCCATGTGTTACCCAAAACTGACACTTTTCTAGGTTCAGGGATACCTGATACTCACGACATTTCTTCAGCACCTTTTCCAAGTTGGATAAGTGCTCTAAGTTAGGTCCATGCACGCACATATCATCCATGAAAATCTCCAAAAAATTTTGCAAGTACTCTTTGAATGTCGCCTGCATAACTTGTTGAAAGGTATTTGGGGCATTGCAAAGTCCAAATGGCATCACCTTGTAGGCATAGGTTCCCCATTTCATGGCGAATGTTGTCTTATGCTGATCTTGCGGTGCTATCTTCACCTGATTGTAGCCACTGAAGTCGTCCAAGAAACTGTAGGCTTCTGCTCCAGTTACTCTATCCAGGACACTTTCCATGAATGGTAAGAAAAAATGGTTCTTCTTGGTAACTGCATTTAACACTTTTAGATTCACACAGATCCTCATCTTGCCATTCTTCTTGGATACTATGACTACTGGTAATACCACTCAGTGTGCTCGATTTCATAGACAAAATCAGCATCTAGAAATTTCTGCAACTTCTGCTTGATCAGCTCTGTATAGTTCAGGTTGCAACGATAATAGCGACTTACCCTGGGAACTGCTCCATCCACCAAGGGTATGGTATGTTGTACTACGGTTGGTAGAATACCCTTCAGATCACTATAATTCTAGGAAAAACAATCCTTGTATTCCACCAATAATACACATAGTCTTTTAAATTGAGTGGGCGTTAACTATTCTCACACATGCATGATCCTTTTTTCTTCACCTAACTCCGCTAGATTCATAGGTTGGGTTCGCTCTGGTCCTTCAAAGACTTGCTCCGCTGGTTTCTGACTTTGATCAGGTTCTCTTTGGGCTTACGACATCATAATTACTACGTCGTCTAAGGTATAGTTCTTGAAGGTCTCAAGCATCTCGTGAACTGGCATTCGGCGAGATTCCTCCTTCAGCATATTGATCTTAGCCCAACTCATAATTTTTGGATTATCAGTCATCTGTGAAGAAGATGATGCTACGTCTAGGTCCATTCAGATTGACTTCAAGGAATCCAACACCTTCTTTTTTCCTTCTCTACTCACATAGTTGGGTTCATCCTTGTTGTCTTTCTTTGGAACTGGCATGACATTCGCTTCATGATTGCAAATTCTCGCATCCACTGTAGCTATAGCCTCCTCTGGTAGATCGCTCCATCGGATTACCTGATTGTAATGTTGTCTCAACTGGTTCTTCTTATTGGCAGGTGCCTTGGGTGGCTCTATCTTGGAAACTTTCGCTATTACAGATTTCTGTGGTGGCTGAGCTGGTACTTTCTTCATTCCATAACGATATGGGTCCATATATTGTAGGACTTGCTCATTAGTCAGCTCAGTCTCCTGGTTGTATGTAAAAGCATGTTGCCAAGGGACTAAATCATCGTCCACAGGGTTCTCAATAGCTTTCGCTTTTAGCCATGCGACATTGATCATATTCACCTCGAAAGTGATTGGTGTGTCCAATGTGTAGCACTTGGGTGAAAATGTTCTGGGTTCTAGATCTGAATCATGTTGACAAACATGCCCAGCCATACAGTCAACAGTTTCCAATGCGTCCGTCCATCTCATGATATCTGTTTTAGAATCGTAATGACCTCCCCTGGCCTTGCCTTGGGCGATCGATTGTATGATCAATGGTGGACAATTCGTCATCAACTTTGGGTGCAATAGGTTTCACCACCCATGTGGTTGGATCAACTTTTACAGCCTGCTCTCTATTTTCGGAGGTGAGTTTTCCAATTTCCCAGTTGTGAACCACTTGCGCAGTCCTCAACCACGGTCTTCCTAGTAAAACGCGGTAGGCAGATGGGGACTCTGGTATGTCCATCACCACAAAAGTGATCACAAACTGCATTCCCATTATTTTTTTAGGGATGTCGTCAACTACACCTTTTGGTTTTACACAGGATTGATCTGCTAGTTTGATGACAAATCTCGGTGGCTTCAATTCTTGCAAACCCCATTTCTGGTACAAAATAGTGGAGATCAAATTTACACCTAATCCTCCATCTACTACTGTTGTCTCGTCCTCAAATCCCTTGTGCTTGATCGGCAGGGTGATATTATACTCTTCACTTTCCCACGCTGCCCCGATGTGGAGGACGTTACTTGTTTCTTCATAGCCCGCACAGTATATGGGCTTTGGTGTTACTGGTTCCGCATCAGATTTGGCCCATTCAGCCAGGAGGCTCTTGGCTTGTGGGGCAATCCGCAGTACTTCTCCGAGGGACAAACTGACACGGTTTGCTAGCAAGCTTGTGAGCACTTTAGTGTGCAGTTCCTCAAGCTCCACCATGTGGAAAGATTGTTCATGATGATGCAACCGATCGTTCTGATCAGTTCGTAATGGTGAGCCCGCTTGTGGTACCGGTTCAGCAACAAGAGGTTCTGCAGGTATGTCTCTTGCTTGAGCTTTTTCATCCTCTTGCACCTTCTGCACCCAGTGGCGTATCTTTTGATATTGTCTTTCTTCTTCCCTCACATTCGGATATGGTCCTGCAGTTGAGGGTTGAACTTCTGATACTGAGGGGGGAGGGGGGTGAGGGTGCCACTTCCTTCCGCACGTGTCGCTAGCACTGGGGCTTGGTGGCATCCCTCATGGAACTGCTGTAAGTTGTACTGTGATTAGGTTCAGTGGAGGTCTTAATGGACAACTCTTGTAGCAGTGTCCATAGCCACATTCTTGATAGAAGGATATGTATTGTCCCTTGTAAGGACACTCTGCAATTATATGGCCTTCGTCGCATCCGTAGCAGCCGTAATTTCTACCCCCTTGACGTTGAGGTTGAGCCACATAGGTCGCGTAATATTCGTTAATGGCAGGATCCACAAAGGGTTCGTTCGGCTTGTACCATTGCTGCTGCTCAGGTTGAGGTGATGCTTGTGTCTCATGCTCCGCCACTGCTAAATTCACATGAGCCACTTGGTTGTTAGTTAGCCCTGGTGGTGCAGGTAAAGCCATGCGCTGCTGGTTGCTCGGCATGCCATACCTTGGTGCTGCATTTGGTGCCCCTTGATGATAAGGATAAGAAGTCTGATAAGGACTCCTCTTTTGTTGTATAATTCGGGGATTAAATGGGCAAAAAGCCATCTCGTGCGATGATGCATTGCACAGATAGCAAAATCTTTGTGTCAGTCTCAGATTTTGTTTCAGGACTGGACATTCATTGGTTGCATGGAACTGAGTGCAAACTGAGCACCATACATTTTCTCGGCGGGGATACTACGGTTGGTTCTGCTCTATTTGGATTTGGTGTTACAGCTCCCTCAAAGGCCTTCAGTTTCTGATCAAACTGAGCTGTCAGTTGTTCCATCTGCTGCTTGTGTAGCTTTGTCATTTGTTCCATCAACAGTTCGATAGACAAGTTAGTTGCGCTGGATGATGACGATGTTATCGAAGGAGTTGGAGTGTGATTGGCTGGATAGGATTCGTCATCCGAACTCTCATCCTCTTCCTTGATGGCATCTTCCATTGCTTCTTGCAAGGTAGCGTACTGCTCCCGTCGTTTAAGTTCTCTTCTAATGCTACGTGGTAACTTGCGAGGAACCACATAATCAAGTGGAATGCAATCTAGATCTTAAGGGATTAAATCAATTTGATAGGCCGATAATGTGATTTTAGGCCTCTTATGGTGGCTTTTCCTTGATAGCTTTTTGATCATTGCTCCGATTGGCCTAAGATCTTCATAGTAGCTGGATCTGGTGTAGATCTACCTACTAATATGATCTGAGAAGGTTACTCGGGCGAGGGTTGGCTATAAGTAGGATTCTTTACTAATTTTCAGTCAAAAAACTTGATTTTTCAAAAATACTGGGAAGTAACTCTCGTAGGGATCATAGGAGCTGCATCTGGTATGGATCTAGCTTTGAAAATCTCCGCGAAGGTTAACTCTCACAGGAAGTAATAAACTCACTATCTATCAGGGTTTAAAATCACTTTTTTATCTGATCTTCACCAATAATTTGTACTAACTCTTGCAAACTTCATCACTGATGTAAAATGAAATTCTGAAGCCAATGGAATGGTCTGCGAGAGTTACTTTTGGAAGGATTTTCTGGATCTTTTGATTTTATTGATTTTTCAGCTCTCAAATCCAAATTTCTGCTCACTCTCGTAGACTCTTCTGTGTCTTGTCTCACTGAGATGGAACTTCAAAATTCTCTGCGAGAGTTCTTGGCCACTGGAACCGAAAATTTTAGTGTCTGCGAGGGTTCTGATGGATTTTCTCTTTTTTTTCTTACTGGGAACCTTTGCACTGGCAATTATACTAGGAACTAACTTTTGCAAGCTTATCTGTGTCCTGGTCTCACTGATATGGAACTTCAGAGAGCTTTGCGAGAGTTTTTATGGAAATCTGGGAATTTGTTCACGCTACTCGAGGCTTGGTTTCCATTTAAAGCTGAGTCCCCCCTTGAAAAGAAGCTCAGACTCGGTTTGAATCCACTAAATACTCTCGTTGAGGTTGAGGGAGCAGTTGGCGCCAATGTGGTCTCATAATCGTAGACCATTTCAGCCGCTCGAATAGTTGAATTGAAGTCATTGGGCATGTAGCTGTCTATTGCTCGCTGGGTCCAAGACTGCATTCTAGACAAGAGATAGTGGGTCTTGTCAGCCTTGGACATATCTTCAATAACCCATACACTTTGTCTGAATTTATTTAGGTACTCTTGCAATGAACCTTTCTGTTTGAGTCCTGATAATTCTGTCCTCAATCTCATGTGTGAATCCTTAGGTATGAACTCCTCTCGTAACGCAGTTTTGAACGTGTCCCATGTCTGAAATTGCATTCCTGCCACCCGATACCAGTTTGTAGTGTAGCCTTCAAAATATGCTAATGCCAAGTCTGCTCTTTCTTCTTCAGGAGTGTTCATCAAACGGAAGTAATGGTCCATGTGAAACAATCAATCTTCCACAATTTGAATGTCACGCTCTCCTTTGAAAGTAGGCGGTGCTTTTACTTTGGCAATCTTCTTTGGGCCTTCTGTGTTTCGCGCTCGTGGATCCCTGGGTATAAGTGGAGGAGGCGCCCCTACATTCCCTCTTGTTGCCTCCAGCTCTTCAAACCTGGCTTTGAGCTATGTTAGCCCGTCTCTCATTTCTCTAGCAAGGTCGAATTGATTGTGGTTCATGGCTCGCAGGGATGCTTTCCATTCTTTCATTTCTGTTTCTCTGTCCTTCTTCACCTCACTAAGCATAGCCGTCATTGCACTTGATAATTATTGACGCATCTTCACTTCCAAAGAGGTCTTGTTGTGCCTCTGGTATGGGTTCGTCTCTTGGTGTAGGTCAGAAGGGGCACCCATCTCTTCTGCTCCTCTCCGTCTGTCAATGCTCGTAACTCATCAAGGTGGTCATCCATTCTGATAAGAGGTGTACTTCCAATAGATTGTCTCCTCTGTCTTTTTGAAAACTCTCCCCTCTGTCGACCGGGCCCCACAGCTCTCTTTTCTTCTTTATTATATCAGCTTCAATATAAAAGTATCTCCTCCTCAAACTAGCACGCTCACATCACCTGAGAGCCAAGTAGGAACCAGGTCATTTGTGTCCAAGCAAGCACGCAACAGACAGAACATACCAACCAAAGCTAACACAAAGGATCTCTCTCAAGCCACATCCCCCTGAGACCGGACGTAGGACATTTGCCTAGCCGCGCCCACACAAATCTATCATAGAATTAGCCCACCGGGAAACATCCATCCAACTATCCGTGCTTTCACCATTAAGCAGCACATTGCCTCAGTCACGCCCCACCAACTCTGGTCGATAGCCCTTATAGCTAAACGATCGGCAACTATCCCGCACCGACAACTAACCACCCGTGCTTTACACCCGAATTCGAGCAGCATCTCTGTATCAATGGTTAACCCGTACAATTCGAATATGTCACCCTGCACCTCACAAGGCATAGACCGTGCTTTCACCTACCTAGGTAGCACTTTGTCTCAGCCCTACGTGTAGACAGCGCCAGGCCCGAACCGCGAGAACTGACCGTGCTTACACCTCGAGGGCAGCACCTTGACTCATCGAGTCCCCCGTTCTGCCGCGACCACCCCGACCGTGCTTACACTGTGGGCATCACCTTGCACAACGACTGTCCTGACAAATCCCAAAAAGTGGCCATCCCTATGAGACTTGCGTAGCTGACCGGCTAGTCGGCTCTGATACCACATGAAGCACCGACGCCTCAAAGGGCGCTGGGATTTGAGCAGTTTCCCCAACACGCGCTTAAGTCTAACATTCATCCATCATGCACTTATGTAAAAGCCAACTTAGAAACGTAACAAGCTTAACCATTCAGACATAGGAAAACTGGAATCCCAACCAACCCGAAAGCCAACTCAGAATCCGTCCCCAAAAGGTAACCAAAGGCAAAGACAAGCCACACATGAAACCCAAGGCATAGTGGTCGCCAAACTGACCAAATGGCATAGCGGCGAGCCACACGTCGGTGACGTGGACCCTTAGGCGCCGATGACGCAAAAAGGTTGTAGTAAAGGTCCTTTTACTTGGACCAGTCCCGTAGGCGAAATTAAAATGATAATCATTCCCAAGGATCAACTTTATTAAATTTGGAAGAGGTTACATTCATACATAGATTGACTGGTCTCGGGGCCACCAACACTTGCTGGGCATAGTGCCTGGCTCGCACTGGTAGAGGGAGCTGAGACCTGGTGACTGGATTCCGCTGCCCAAGTTTTTGTCTGCCGGACTCCCCCTATAGTTCTGGTGTGATTCAGCGCCCCCTCTGTCCTGGAATATAGTGCTTTCTGGTAAAGCACGCTTTTATGGACTTAGTTTTTATTTTGCTGATTAAGCCTGGTAGAATCAGTCTGGCTCCCGGACATGGGTCTCGGGAGCCGTCCTGGCGACAGAATCAACTTGGTTCCTGACTAGGCCATGACTCGAGCTTCAGAGCTAGCTCATGACTTGACTACTTGATTGGCTCAGCACAGGTCGGAGGCTCAGTCCTTGACTATCTAACTTGCTTTGGGACCTTAGGGAGCGTCACCGCTTAGAGTCTTACAGCGCACACTGGGTGCACCCGAGTCAGCTTTACAACATAATGCTTCGTGGGTGCCGTAGGCGTACTTGTGGCACCACGAATAATATGTATGCCATATTTAAATTTGAGGTAGCAAGCAAAATTTGATCGCAAGGCAAAACCCATAATTTGCACTTAGTTTGGGTGATCTATGAGTATTTCTTAGGGCCAAAACCAGCCCTAGTTGAGCGTCCACCCTGGTTTTGACATAGCTAATACCAAGGGTGGGTAAGTTTTTGAGAGAGCTAGTATTGAGGGATTCAGGTCTAGACCTTCATATCAGAAATAACATAAGAATACTCCAATGAGTCCACTTGGGTTGGTTCCTTGATAGGTACCTAGCCTAGTCCATTCCTTGATATTGGACCCCGAGTTAAGATCCACGACGTAGCTATATATATACCCCCCCCCCCCCCCCCCTCCCCCCATAAAGCAAAATTGTCCTATCGGTATCTCTCTCTCTCTTACAAAACTAGAAGGAGAGCATATTGAGCTAGTTTTTGTGAGTACAAGCAAGAATTAGGGCAGAGATTTCGCGATCCAATTGCGATTGTAAGCAATCCTGGCGAACCCTAATCAGCTCCAACCATACTAATGGCGAGGCTGGTGGAATCTGGGCCAGCATTAGAAGCAGCAGCAGGAGGAGGAGGAGGAGGAGGGCATAGCCATAACAGCCCTGCCAATGTTGTTCTTAGTGTTCGGTTTAATCAAGATTATGGCTGCTTTGCCTGCGGGACAGATTCGGGGTTTCGGATCTACAACTGCGATCCATTTAAGGAGACATTTCGGAGGGACTTCAACAATGGCGGAATTGGACTTGTGGAAATGCTTTACCGTTGCAATATATTGGCACTGGTAGGGGGTGGCAGTGCCCCCCGCTACCCCCCCAATAAGGTCATGATATGGGATGATCATCAGAGCCGCTGCATCGGGGAGCTTTCGTTTCGGTCGGAGGTGAGAGCGGTGCGGCTTCGGCGGGATCGCATTGTGGCGGTTCTTGAGCACAAGATTTATGTTTACAACTTTGCTGATCTGAAGCTACTCCACCACATTGAGACAATTGCAAACCCTAAGGGTTTGTGTGCCTTGTCGCCGGCTTCGATTTCTTGTGTCCTGGCCTGCCCAGGGCTTCATAAAGGGCAAGTGCGTGTGGAGCACTATGGTCTGAAGAAAAACAAGGTTATTTCAGCCCATGATTCACATCTTGCATGCTTTGCCTTGACAATTGATGGCCATCTTCTTGCCACCGCCAGCGTAAAAGGGACGCTTATCCGGATTTTCAACACCCTCGATGGTACTCGCCTGCAGGAGGTAAACCTCCCCTAGCATTCTCTCAATGCCATCATCTTGCTCCTATCAGTCGAATGGTTTGGAAAAGGAGGCTAGATGATTTTCAAAAAAAAGTTTTTTTTGTACGATATGTCATCACCCTAAAGCACTGCTCTGAGTATGGGAAGCTGAATATATCTGGGAAAGAAGTCGGACAGATATTTGCCCTTAGTATAGGGCATAATTGCAACCATATGCGTACAAACTTCAGATGCTAGATTGTGCGCACTGTACATAAAATGTTGTGAAAATATATGGCTGAAAAATAACTGAAATACTGAGGTGCACAGCTGCTCTTGCAACTCAAATCTGAACTGTGTAGTGAAGAAATTTGGCACGTATGTGAGAAATGGGAGTCGTTAAGTGTAAAACTTTATGTCCCAAATTTTTAACAAAAATGAAAGAATTGCTAAGAATAAACTCAAAAGGACCATCAAGGCTTCAAATTTAACTTCCCTTGTAAGAGCGACCATGCTAGTGTCTCTTTATGTGCATTTGTAAGAACATGCCATGACTAGTGCAACTTGTCGCATTTCCATTCAACGTTCCAACCGACCACCCGTTTTACTCTGGGAGAATCAGGTCAGCGAAATTCCACCAATGCTCAAGATTTTTGATGTAAACCCAAGGGAGAATGGAAGTGTGGAGGATAGCTACTTCTGTAGCCTGTTCTTGGGCCCGATTGTGGCCTCCAATGTGACCAAAAGTAGATCTCTAAGTACATGCCATAACTCATGCAACTTGTTGCACTTTCATTCGACATTTTAATCAGCCAGTTGCCATAGAAAACCCACTTAGTGAAATTTCACAAATGCTCAAGATCTTTTTATGTAAACGCAAGGGAGAATGGAGATTTGGAGGATAGCTACCTCTTTAACCTGTTCTTGGTCTTGATTGGGGCCTCAAATGTGAACAAGAGTAGATCTTTTTTTCTTAATAGCAAGGAAAGCCGTGTGCATCTGGAATTTTGAAATCCGATTCTACCAAAAGTGATTCGACTTTCGTCATTCTCTCTTGCTACTGTTGTGTGAGTTCTAATGAGTGTTAGTAACTCCAACCTAGGAATTTACATAGTTCCATGAGACGTCCCATTAGGGTTTCAGTGTGGTGATGTGGTAAGATGCTATCAATATTGAATGATTTCTTTCAGGCATTTCGTCAAACTTCAGGCCAGGTAATTGAAAAAGTTAATGAAGTTACGGATTAACATCGGATCCATCTCGTATAGCATGCATGCAAGAAGCATTCAAGGCAACCTGTACAAATGATTCATAGCACCTGCATGATTATTATACACTAGTGAAGGCACTTAGGCTTCCATGCAAAAATGGGTCCTGTATGAAGGCCATCAAAGTGATGAAAAAACTTTGTGGTTGGATTTTATGTCGCATTAGGTTGTGTATGACTTTACGTAGTTTGTAAAAAAAATCACTATATCTAGTGGCATAGATACACGTGTTTCTGTGAAGTGTTTCTTATGGAGTTGAGTGTACAAAATCATTTTATTCAGTATGTAGAAGTTCAGTGAATGCTAAAAACCATTTATTAGAACAGTTTACTAACTTTGTGTGCTGGGAGATACCAGCTACGTCGTGGTGCAGATAGAGCTGAAATTTATAGCATTGTATTCTCCTCCAGCACACAGTGGCTTGCCTTGTCAAGTGATAAAAGAACTGTTCATGTTTTTAGAGTCAATGCTCCAGCTGCTGCGGAAGATATTCCTGTGAATGATACTGCTCAAATAGCCCCGGAAACTGAGACCCATGGATCCAGTAATGGTGTTGCAAATGCTGTTGGAAACACGACTGCGGGTTCTAGTCCCTTATTATTTTCAAGTGGCAATCCAGGCTCTTCTTTATCATTTATGAAAGGTTGTTTGCACATTCTTTATGCTTGATTGAGTTCAGTATGTTCTGGCTGTTCTAAGCATGGGATAATTTCTGAAGTGGAAGTTGCCTGTGCTGATAATGTTAAGGTTTGCTTTAGACTGAAAATTTCTCTTTCGTCTCACTCATCACATTCATCTTTTTTACATTAATCAAAGCTTCAGACATTGTTCGGCTAGAATATTGGTACACTTTGTCTTAATATACATTTTAGTATCCACACAGAAGTGAATTATGAGAATTAGAATGCTGGAATGGGTATGCTTGCGTTATGCTATTTAACATTCTCTTCAGCTAACTCATAATATGAAAGAATCATAACAATATGCACTCCTGGGCCAAAGATTACCAGTTTACTTATTATGCAAGCAAGTGATATCCAAAAGAGCTTAATCTAATCAAACTCAATTGGTGTAGAGAAATAAAACAATCCCTTTAGACATCAAAGTTAGTGACCCTAGACTTCTGATGTTTAACAATATTAGTGAACATGGCAGGCTCTAATGTCTGCGATTCTTGTTCTTTGACAAGCTCTTGTTGCTGTCACTGGGATATGATTTATAGCGATGACAATAAGTTGTTTAAAGACATGCATCGTGGTCTGCCCATGCCTTTTCCTCTGCCGCAACCTGATTCCTTACTACTAAAGATTTGACTCATCATACGAGCAATTTGGCCACCCATAGCTCTCTCTCTCTCTCTCTCTCTCATGCTGGAAGATGGGTCACGTTTCGAGATGGATAGTTCCAGATCCTCACTCAGAGGGGGTTGATGCCCTCAGGGATACGAGCCACTTGAGGTCCAACTATACCCTTTGTAGATCTCTCTGGAACTGGAATGGTATTCATTCATCTTCAACAACAGGTGATTTGAGAGAATGTGGCAAGGTTGCATCCCAATTCGAACAGGTCGATTTGAACCGGCTGGTTCGAACCGATCCTTTGAGGTTCGAACCGGCAGGCCAGGTTCGAATCGAAAAACGGTTCGAACCTTTTTTTTTCCAATTCTTCAAAAAAAAAGTCAAACATTCAGTGATAGTACAGATACCTAAATTTTAATAGCTAAACAATCTCAATCTTCCTCTAAATTTACAGATATCAGAATTCAGGATAATCAGATCTCTTGTGACGGTGTGGCATGTCGTATCAAGATTTAATTTTCAAAACAGAATTTACAGAAATTAGAATGACATTATGAGTCATGAACTTCAGGAATCAGAAACTTGAAACTTGAAACTAGATTCTAGAATCCATAATATATCATGATTCATGAATCATAACAAAATAGTAAATACAAATGCCAGGTGCCTCATGAGTCCGGTCACGAATGTCAGATGAGGCAGGGCCTAATACCCGGCCTGACCCGCCTTCTGGTGCAGGATCTTTGACACCACCTCCAGCCATGACCATACCGGCGCCACATCATCCACCTGAGGAGGGAGAGGTAGACGGGGCCGCACTACACAGATGGGGGGTAGGGAGTACTATGCGTCCAGAGCCATGGCAGAGGCAGAGGTTGTCGTTCGACAGTTGTTCTACACCTGCGATCTGCCATTTCATTTGGCTAGGACCCCGGCATGGAGGAGGGCGATGAGTGCGGTGAGTGCGATTGGGCAGGTGTGGCAGGGGCCATCTTGCGAGCACCTAAGGACGAAGGGGCTTCTTGATGAGCGGGCTTCTGTTGACCAGAAGCTAGAGCCTCTCAAGAAGGCATGGGCCCAGTACGTACTACTTGCTTTTAACTTTATCTACTCTAAACTTTAAAGACTTTATGAGGATTGTTAAATTGCAGGCGTTAATTGTAAATCACTTGTTAATTGCAATTTGCAGGCTGCAACTAGCTATTTATGTTTAATCTTGAATATTCAAATGATCATTCATCATTGGAATTTGCCATGAAATGTGAATTACAATTTACAATTTAAGATCTATCCTGATTCCTCTCAGATCTATCATGAATCATGATTCATCTTGTTTTGTCACCTGTAAGTGAGTCGTGACCACGGTCCACTGACTTGTCACTTGTCACCTGTGAACTTTCAACTAGGTATGGTTGCACGATCATATCTGATAGTTGGAGCGATACGAGGAGGCGCCACATATTGAATATCCTGGTGTCTTCATGCATGGGGATGATGTTTCTCAGATCCATCGACACCTCTGGGGAGGCAGTCACGGGCGAGTACATGTTCTCACATATTCGAGCTGCCATTGAGGAGGTCGGACCATAGCACGTTGTATAGGTATATATATTATACTTATTACAAATTACAATTTACGGTTTACCTATAATGTTAAAACTTAAATGGTATTAGGTTACAGGTAATTACTAATTTGTAAATGTCAATGTTGAAAGTTCATTGTTCAATGGCGATTTCGGATTGATTAACAATGGATTATGGTTCACTAAAGTCTAAGAAGTTGCCACTGAGCACTTGAGTCTTGAATTCGGAATTCCAAACTCATGCACATTGCACATTGCATTGTATGGTTGTGCAGGTGGTCACAGATAATGCGTCAAACTGCGTCTCCATGGGTAGGCTCGTTAATGAGACCTACCCCCACATCTTTTGGACACCTGTGCTGTACACTGCCTGGACTTGTTGGTCGAGGATGTGGCCAAGATTCCATGGATTGCAGAGGTGGTGCGTACTGCACGGTTCTTGGTGAGATTTGTCACCAAGAAGCCTAGGGTCCTAGCCATGTTCAGGAGATAGTCCACCTTGGATGTCTTGAGACCTGCCCCCACCAAGTATGCAAGTTGCAACTCAAATCTGATTCTTGAATGCGCTTCTGTAGACTGTTGGAACTTGGTAAGTATTTACTATTTACTGTTTAGCTAAGTTCTAACTTAACTTCTAACTAAGTAGCTACCCAGGTCCCACACCCATCTCACAATGCCCACTGCCCAGGCCCTACATTGAACCCCATCAAGATTCAGCACACGTAGTGCACACAATGTCACACACAAAATATCACACACAGTGCTGAGTGCACACACACTGACACACACAAACACACAGTGCACACACACAATCTCAGTGCTCAAGCCTCACACAAACTCACAGTGCAGTGTGCACACATCTCAAAACTCACACACACACACAATGCACACATGTCACACACACACACACACACACAATATCATAATATCACACACACACACACTCTCTCTCGCACACACTCACTGATTCACTCACACACACTGTACACATCAAAAGACAGTGGACACACACACACAGTGCACAGACACACACTATCACACAATCACTCACACACACACACACAAAATCACACCATTTTCTCTCTCTCACACACAACACTGAGCACACACACACACAATCTGAATGGCAAATGCACACAGAGTGCTGACTCCTGAGTGCACCCCCCCCCCCCCCCTCTCTCTCTCTCTCTCTCTCTCGGGCGCGAACAGAATCCTGACTCTCGAGGGCCGATGGAATCGTTTTAGGGCCAGACGGTTCGAACGATTCGAACGGTTCGAACGATTCGAACGGTTCGAACGATTCGAACGGTTCGAACGATTCGAACGGTTCGAACGATTCGAACGGTTCGAACGATTCGAACAGTTCGAACCGGGTCCGAACGATTCGATGGTTCGAACCGTAAAAGGCGGTTCGAACCGCAATTCGATGCAACCTTGGAATGTGGATGGTGGGGATATTATTTATTTGCATGGCTTCATTGGGAGTTGGTTTATTGGGCAGAGACGGGATCAGTGGGACACCATATTGATCTTGTTAGAGATGCATGTATTGTAACATGCTACTTCCCACTTGAGACATTGTCCTATGTTGAGAGTGTTGGATCCCCATTTGAGATCGATTATTTGACATCATCACCTATGTTGAGAGAGAACATATACTACTTCTGGGAGATTTTAACGCCAGGGCTGTTGGATGCCAGATTAATATTCATGATGTGGAATGTTATGTCCCAGTTGTGGCCCTGACGTACCCTGGAAGGGCCAAGGACCAGGTGGATTAGGTGACTGTTAGTGGCGACCCACAACCCATGACAGGTGGGTCAGGTGATTGGCTATGGCGGGCCACAACCCACACCCCAGTTCTAGGCACCCCTGTCCTTGGGAGTGTCATACTAGGTGACTCGATGATTAGGCTCATCATGCATTGACCAAGTTAACCCGCAGCCAGGTGGGCCGTTACTAGGGTTAGGTCCAAGGGACCATCTAGACATGGTTGGGGTAGGGGGTAGCTAAACATGAAGTGGGCTACATATTCATGGGTCAGGATTGACATGGCATGCCAGGTGGACTGATCACCCACATAGTGGTGGCATGTGTCACATGATGTTTAAAGGTTACATAGGATGGGAGGAGATCATTTTTTCACTGGCTCGTTGGTTTCTTGAGGAGCTTGGACAACTAAGCACCTCACATTTGGTATCGAGAAAATTGAGTGTGTATGACTCATGGGGGTTTACCTCGGTCACATAGTGACAGCAGAGGGTATTGCTGTAGATCCAGATAAGGTGGCTGTAATAGTGAGTTGGCCTTCATCTACTAATATTTGTCAGCTATGGTCATTCTTGGGTTTTTGCATATTTTATCATATATTCGTCTTGACCTACAAGTTGGTAGTTGCTCCATTGACAGACCAGTAATGTGGGAATAACATTTTGGTTATTAGGGTGAAGGAAACTGAGGACAATTTTGAGGAACTGAATTTTTTTTATGCTAAAAACTTTCGTTAGCTAAAAACCTCAGTGCAGCACTTTGTATGGTCTGGCACCAGTGCCTTGGACATGCTCCAGTGCTGGGGCTGGAGCTGGCACCCTGGCATTCAGCTAGTTCACCTCGTCCCCCCACCCACCTTCCCCTGGCCTGGTGGATGCCCATGTGCACTCTCTGATCTAAAAGAGGCTATGGACTGTGAACATGGTATCCATTTTGTAGCAATGTAGGTGCTTCCGCATTCCATGCATTAAGTTCACATCCCGTTACACATAGTTGGAGCCTACTCATGCATAGTATAGTTCCAGACGTTTAGAATGAATAGAGCTAAATTCTAATACCAAATGATTCAGAAAAGACCCAAAGAAAACAAAATTCTTTTTAAAAAGTAAACACTTGAAATCTCGAAAAATTATACCTACTTGAAACCAAAAATCAGTGTCAAACCGATCATGAACAATCAATCATGAGCGCACAAAATGTGGTGAACTTCAAGTAGCAGACGTCAAACTTACATATTTTTTTTGACAGCCTTAAAATGCTTGTGTATACTTCTAATTATAAGTTCCAAAATTTTCTGATTGCTGGCTTAACGTTTTCCCCCAAGATGGGAGGCCAGACTCCAACCCTTCTTAACATCAAACACAAAACACTGAACCACTCAAACCAGCTCCCCTGAAACTGATTGCTCATTATAATACAGTAACGCGGCCCATAGGTGCTGTCCACAGTACAATCTGTCCTATGACAGCGGCCAACAGGCTTCAAAACTTTTACATGAAAAAAAAAATTATCACTGCAAATCTCAAAAAGGATCAAATGATAGCAAATGGACGTCTGGATGAAGCCTAACGTCATTTTTCTCAATCACAAAGCCTGATCAACCATCTCATCCACCCAATGCCCATTCTTGAAGTTAATTAATCTTGTAGAATGACTTTGGTCTCATTGTTAATATTTGTGCTCTGCTCCTAGAAGGAAGAAAATGTAGAACTTTTCCAATCAAACAAGACGTGTCCTACAATGAGCCAGTAAAGTGAAGCATTAGGTAATACCTTTAATTGCAAACAAGCATATCCTTTGTGGATGGATTACATGAGGCCATAAGGCCACCTTCATGTTAAAAAAAGAGTATATATAATGTGACGCACCCACAAAATTTGCTAGAAGCAAATGTACTTCTATGTTGCATGCAAAGAACAAAAAGTATCAGAGTGAAAGATCTTGTTTCTTAGAAAAACTCTAAGCTATGACAAGGGTAGAAACATATTTTACTTGTGCTATGGATCATTTACTGTACTAATCTGCGGATGACTAATGTTGTCCTTGAAGCCACTGAAATATGTACATATGCAAAACTACTCCAAAAAAGAAATTGTGGTTGCTTTAAAAAATGTATGTTAGGTCAATGGTTCATACCAAAACATATATCCAAAGGTCCCAGGCAGAATTTGCATGCAGATTCTAATTCTTTTTTAATTGATCCAGATTGCAGTTTGCAATAATCTTGGATGTTTGCTTCTAACTGTTGTAGATAAGCATGTCTTTTGAAATTAAACCTTCGATTTCTCTCAATAGTTTTTGAAGAGTTGTGGATTATTACCACTACTGCTATTCTTTTAATATATCTTGACAGGGTATCTCTACAGTGTCATGATGCAGCTATGATGATCATGGAATCCTATTTGCTTTAAAAGCTCATTTTTTATGTCACCCTTCAGGCTAGAGTTCATTGAAATTTGTTTTGCACCACAGTCCCTTATTTTGATTATTTGTTACAGCTTGACCAATACACCTCCTAGTCACTGTTTGATATTTCGAGCAGTTAAAGCACCTGATTTGGGGCCTATGCCTTTGCTGATATGTATAAAAGCTATTTTTAGTACAGATTCTTCTATTTGGTCTTTGTTTATTCTTGGGCGTGATGATTTGAGCAGGGATGTCCTACCATCCAACTCATCATACCCTTTATTATGAAAGTTTACCTCTTCAATGTCTCCATAGAGTTGGAATCTACTTGTCTTCTTTTACTGTCTGCACACATGATTTTACACTAACTTTGTTGGTATTTGCTGATTATGGTTTCATCACATTTGTAATTCTTTCTGACAAGATGAGCCTTTGTCAGGAGTCTTACCGAGTTATTTTAGCTCACAGTGGTCCTTCGCTCATTATCGTTTACCAGAGGAGACTCATGCCATTGTGGCATTTGGACCCCAGAAAAATACCGTAATTGTTGT
This sequence comes from Diphasiastrum complanatum, assembly GCA_029204225.1. Lineage (NCBI taxonomy): Eukaryota > Viridiplantae > Streptophyta > Lycopodiopsida > Lycopodiales > Lycopodiaceae > Diphasiastrum > Diphasiastrum complanatum. The sequence goes on along the minus strand of MU832250.1, from coordinate 62,338 downwards.
GGGCACAGATGGAAGGTAGTTATCCAATTTAATTCTAGCAGTTTATACTACTTTATTTGGGGATCATATCTGAATTGATGTTGTTAATTGATAGGTTTCATGGTACTTGATACATTGTGATGGTGAAGCTTATGTTGAAGTAGAGTTTTGAGACTGCTAGACTCTCCTGCATTGTTGCTTTGCTGTGAATAAGTGGCCTGGGTTCTTGTGTTGCAGTTTTTATAAATGTGTGTTTGATCCTGCTCATGGTGGAGAGATGGTACAACAAGAGTATACAAAGTTCTTGAGAATGGAGGAAAATAATGTGACGTAAATATTTCTTCATGTGCATGGCTCTTTATTAGGTTGTACAGAGCAAAATTTATCTGAAAATGCATTTATATGGAAGACCATATTTCCTACCGGAAAAGTTTTCAGCTGTAAATAAGATCACTTGTACAATTGTTTTAGAAGATTCTTTGTGCTTATTTATGGTTACTGTCAAGCTACAAATCTGCTGTGTATCACTATGTTTGTAGTAGTGACAAAATACTGCTGCGCAGCTACATTCTCATGGCATTTTCAATGTTGCTATTATTTCATAAGGTGATCTTTCTTGAATTAGATTAAGCTGATCGATGCACTGATTGACTACTAAATGCAAGTAATTATTGCAATTTTCAAATGTCTACAAGTTTCATCATTGCATTAGTTACTTTGCAGTTTCAACGTTAGGTTTAAGTAAAGTTCATTTAAGCACCCATCATCACATAAATCTTTCTATGTAAGTATATTTTGTAATCCAGGTGGCTAGCATACAGCCTGCTTCTAGTTGTGAATGTTTATCACACTACACTTCAATTGAGCATACTGTTGGTGTCTTATAGAGAATGATTTCTTGGAACGTGATCACTTGAATACAGAATCTAAAGAGGCACTTCTTCATTGCACTTCTCTATAAACCTTTTTACAAAGTTCGGTCAATTTGGGTGCTGCTATATCATTTTGATTGCTTTCTTGAACTGAATGCAATGAAAGGCTTGATGCACTTTTATTTTGGGATACGATTATGAAAAAATGTTGTGATTCGTTGTTGAAGATATTATTTCAGTCTGAACGAAACAAATAACTGAACTACAAGAATCAAAGAGTTAAAATTTTTAGGTTGCGGCGGTGGATAACATGAGGTGTTATCACTACAAGGTTTCCTTCCGTTCACTTTTAACACATTGGACATTGGAGCAATTTTAAATGTGCAATGCTTGAATTTTGCACAGTTGAGATCAGGTAATTTTCTCCATCAAGACACTATATAAACACGGGAATAAAAAGTTAACCCTTTTAACAGGTAGTGACTGGCAGAGGACAAGCTTTCTTGTGAATGTATCTCAAATGGGATGACAAAATGCTTCTGTGTTATAGAAAGGGCAGCTTTTCATGTAGGTAGCAGGTAATAAAAAAGGACAAAAAAGTACCAACACAGTTTGGGCATATGTGAGAAAGGCAGTCGAAATTACCTTCACATATTTGTCAGCAAAAAGTAACTGCTTAAGCTGGTTCAAGGCATGTGAGGCAGGTGCATTTCACAATAGTTTATGGAACCAGCTGGGTCGAGCAGGTTTCACATGGACCCAGCTGAGCTTGTTCAGACACATGAGCTAGATGCAATCTACAACGTCACCACCTCTTGTACTGTGGAACTGGTGAAATCTGGCAGGTTCCACAGTGCAGCAGCATTTGGATTTGTTTTTTCATTTTATTCCTTTTTACATGCTAGTGGATGGTTAGGGCTTGTGCTAACATCACTAGGAGGTTCTGGATGTAACTTCCTGATCATGATGTCAGCATCACTATGAAGTGGGTTACACTTGGTAACCCACCTTGGACCTCTGTTTACCTGGTGAGAAAAATCAATCTTGCTATGTAACTCAAAAGAACCTTAAAATGCAGCAGGAAACACCAGAGCTGAAATGTCAAAGAAGCTCAACTTTTTATTGGTTATTGATAACATTGTCAACTGGACTAGTTAGTGCCAATAGTAGCCTCTTTATCCATTGAAAAAGTGGAAATGAATGGTAGCTAGGTTTTGGCTTGCGTGCTGTAGATGTAATTCAAGAGTCTGAACAACTTGATTTATTTCTCTTCACAAGAGTAATGGACAATTGTTTTCAAGGCTAATCTGGATATTCTTTAACCTTTCCACTTAAAATGTAGACCAAATTCCATATCCACTTCAGCCATTGTTGGAGAAATAATATTTTTTGAAATGAGCAAATTAGGCCATGTTGTAAAGGTGACCTCCTCGGTTTATCTTGTTGTGCTATTTGTACACTATAACAAAGCAATTTCAAAATTGTAACTTTTATCTTTCCTGATGCTTTGTTGAAGATATCTGAAAATGAGATGCTCTCGGTCTTTTTTGTCACATGCGAATTTTTATTCTTGGCCTTCAATCTTTTTGGACATAGCAGAGTAAAGTGAAAGGCTTTGCTTGCCCTTGTTTTTTGAATGTGACAATCCAACTAGGGCAATATTGACCCCTAGAAGATACGTCTTACCCGAAACCAATAGATTATGGACAACATTTATAATTAGGATTCAATCTAAATCTATTCCTATGATCTAGATCGGCCTACCTAGGGGCTAATCATTCGACACTACTAATTTGATCCTAAGTAAACAGTCCTAAGCTAAACTGTCAACAATAATCGTTGGGCTTCTACCTTAGAGTACCTAGATTACTTACCCTAAGGAACTAAATGGCTCTAAGGAGCTATGCAACTTTTCTAATATATCTAGTTTGAATTTTATCCTAAAGGTAAATCGCCCTAATCTCATCCAAAGGAAAAAAAATCTATCAGATCCACCTAATCCTACCAGCTAATGAGTTTTATGTAATCAGTCTAATCAACATAAGTTATGCCTTAAAGGATTATCTCTAGAAGTTTATGGAAATCTTTTTGTATGACCTCTGGATGCAATCAAACATTGCATTGCTTGCAAAAAGTGCTAATGTTGCTTGTATGGCATATTACTTAACCCTATCAAATGTCAAATATTTGTCATGCATGGCATAGTGTGGGCCATGTCATTTCAAGACTCAATATTTCTATTGATTGAGAGGAAATAAAGGTGATAATATGCTTGCCTAAACTTAAAACTATATGTGAAATCTTAGAGTTTAGGATAGTGTTGTAATTATCACATAAGGTTCATTTTGTTCTTTGCTAAGCTGTCAAAGCCTACCAATCAACTTACAATGATCGTTGACTAAAAACCTAATGCCACTAAAGCATTTTATAAGTTAAAGCGAGTGCTCGTGCCAACTCCAATCCTAGGCCCCAAATTGGACTATTGAAGTTCATGTTCATATGAATGTCTCCAAATATGTCATTGGTTGTCTTAATCCAGCTATAGGAGTTTCAATAAGATTATCGAATGTAATTTTCTACTCAGAAATTGATCTAGGATGAGATCAATTATGCCACATTAGTGTTAAAAAATATCAGCATAATTTACTACCTTAACCATTTGTATATTTCATTGATCATCAAACCTTGCTATATTTGTTGATTGGTCATGTACAACTAGAAGAATCACTTGATGGTTGTTGCTATTACAAGAATTTGAATTTTGAATTGTAGTACATAAAAGAAAGTACCACTATCTATTTGATCAATTATCATGGAGTACAAACGAACCTACTAGTGAAGGGGTACTTCATAAACTGCCAAACATAATCTTATTTCTATTGTTGATATTAACCTTACTCCATAGCTGATTCTACAAGCTTGATATTGAAAGAGTTGCAGTAGACGTTTTTCTTTCTTGGTGCAAACTTGCAAATTTGAAGAGTTTTTAAGACATTCTGCAAAAATGAACTTAAGTTTATCAACATGTCTCAAAAGTCACATTCTTCGGCTTGCGCTTATGCGTATCAACTCCTAGTTTTGCTTCTGCATATTTACTCTTGGCTTTATGTAGGTGTGACATTTTGAATCAGTACACCCCGACAATTGTATTTTGTGATAATCAGAGTGCTATTGCCCTATCGTCCAATCCTAGATTTCACTCTAGGAGTAAGCACATTGAGATTCGATATCACTATGTCAGGGGCAAGGTTCTCGATAGAGAGGTAAGCTTAACGTACTGTCGAACGCAAGACATGATTGCAGATGTGTTTACCAAGGCTTTGAGCATTGATGCACACAACAAATATGGTGCATTGCTAAGTCTGAAAATCAAGGCATTCACAGATCCAAATTGAGGGGGGGTGTTGGATTTATCCCTCCTCTCTCCTAAATCCCATGTTAATCTAGTCCCATTCATATTGCTGCAGTTTTATACACATTGTCGCACAGTTTGCAGAAATGCCTTATTATCGATAGACATAGTGAATTAGAGATAGACACTATAGATGCTTTCATGCATCGATTCTTTCTCTTAGATTGTTTGTCAGTAATAAGCTCATAGCTTTTACAGAGTGGAGTTAGCTACCTGAGCACGTTGTTTCGTCCATTATTGTCTTGTGCTCATAGAATCAATCTGACGTGTATTTTCATACCTTAATCTAAATCAATCTCTGTCTTTTATTGCGTTCAGAGTTCTTGTAAGAATTGTATGTGTGGCTACTTCGTCATTCTGTCTGACTATCTTACTGCATTGTCTAATTGTCTACTATTCTGCTTCCGCAAATAACCGTGCAATTAAGCTCTACCCTACTCCTGTGTTCGCCCACTATTGTTGTAGTGCATGCACCGAGGGAATTGGCCGACCACTACCTTCAACAATAGTAGGATCGTTGTGATCCGATTGTTCGACCAACCTGTCCAATCCATGGACCTCAATTTTTTCTGACATAATGAAGGTTTTTGGCGATGATGTAAACAACTCCAAATGATTTCTCCTAAAGGCTATAATGTAGGGCATTTGATATGCTGACCTTGTTAGCCATCATTAGGAGCACAATAAAACAATCTAAATGGTGGGCCTTAGGGTTGTCATTTTTTTAAGGGTGTCCTAAAGACAATGATGACTCATTGGGATCATCATTCAATCTCATCTTAAGGGTCGTCATTGTTCTTTGTTTTACAATGATAACTGTCATTTAGCTCCCTTTAGATGATGACCATTGTTTTTTATTTTTAGTCTTTTTTTTTTGTTGTCTTGAAAATTCGTTTTGAGCATTTTCATTAGATTGGGTGTGCTTTGAAAGGTTTTGGGTGTTTGGGTGGGTGTCTTTCTAAAGGTCTTGGGTGTTTTTTGCTCATCAACAAAAGTTTGCCAAAGTTCTTGATTATGCAACTCTACAAGAGATCAATTGTTGACTGCAATGACACAACATTTGTGCATAGAATCATGAGCCCATAATCTAAGAAAGACATTACTTTAGCAAGCTCAATGGTAGAATAAAGGAGAAGACCTATTGGCATGGCTTAGAAAGAAAGCATTTTGCACCATGCGAGACTTGCACATGAAATGTGTATTAAAAGTTGAAATGCGTTAAGTAAGAAACAAACTAGACATTAAGAAAACAATTTTACTTGTTTGCTTATGTAAAAATTCAACTAGTTCATGCATAAAGGCACATTCATTGCATAAGATCAGAATAAAGTTACAAGTTTTTTGCTTACACACTACTCTAATAGTTCTAAAATTTGCACTTAACTATGTTGTGACTCCAGTCACAATGGTATATACAGGTGTTATTTGCTAACAATTTTGCCATCTCCAAAATAACAAAGACCTCTTGAGTTGTTTTGTCTTTATCAAATTTGGGAGTACTTGTCTTACCACTCATCCTTGTTAAGGAGATTTTATTTTTCGATTTTCAAGAAAATTATCTACATACCTTGTCCAGTAAATAGAATGATGTAAGCCTCCTTTAATCCAAAATTGAGCAGGCATAGACTAAGAAATTCTTTGGGAAGGAGAAATACAGCACTCGCTATGGATATGTAAGATCAACCACTGTGCCACTTTTTGTAAAAATAATTTTTTAGCATAGTGCATGATAGATCTAAATTGAAAACAGGTGGATTCAAATTGATTCAAGCAACAACCAAAAGCTTTGATTGAGCAATTCTTGCAATGTATATATTGTATGCTTTTAACTCTCTCTCTCTCTCTCTCTCTCTCTCTCTCTCTCTCTCTCTCTCTCTCTCTCTCTCTCTCTCTCTCTCTCTCTCTCTCTCTCTCTCTCTCTCTCTCTCCCCTGCATCCTTGGGTTGTAAATCCAACTATCCTTTGGACCCTAAACCCTAAACCTTTATCTTTTATTTTTAATTCATTGGCTAACTTAGGTCTTTTCTATTTTCAATCCTCAAGTTGGTTTCAGGATGCCGTCGACTTAGGTTATGGGGAGCCCCTTTCTCCAGCTAACCATTTTATTCAGACATTGATATGTTGCATGAAAAAGGTCGCTACAATGCATGATTTTACTATTGAAACTGATCGGGCTACATGTCTTGCTGCTGGACCTGAAGATAGAGTCCTTTGTCTTATTGATCTACATGGTACTTTGGATTGGGTTAGGATATACGTAGAATTTATTAAGAAAAATGATCCTTTGGATACCGTGGAGACCCTATTTGGTGATATTGCTATTTTTGCTGATAAATTTGAGGAAGAAGAGAGGTTTTTTAACTCACACATCAAAAAAGTCTTTGCTTGTCTAGAGAAAGAAAACGGTACTTCTTCTACTGAGTCTGCCACTTCCCCTATCCTCGATGCACCTCTATCTCCACATCCACTTGTCTTTATTGATGATCTTGAAGAAGATAGCGCCTCACAATTTGAGCTCTTCTCTCAGGATATTTGTGAGATCGGTGATCAGTCCACTTATGAATTTTGTCAGTCCAAAAGTTGCTAAATTCCTCTGGTTCCCAGTCAAACTATTGAATTCGAAGCTGCACTCACTTCCTTTAAACTTTGGAGCCTTCCTAGGGTGAATTTTCTTGCTCCCCTTCCAATTGAACTTTGGATCATGCTTACTCATCTTACTAATAAAGATGTACAGACTTGTAGAGACTTGCCGCTCTGCATAAAAGAATTTTTCTAGAGACTCTTATTGCATTTGACACCATCATCTGTATGAACAAGCTCGATCCATTTCGCTGTTCTTCTGAGCACACCTGGGCCAGAGTCAGAGGACAGTTTGAGACTGGCTTCAACCGTATATGCATCTTCATTAAGCCCGCATATGGAATAAAAAACTTTTCTTTAAATGCCGTTGTGGTGATAAATGCAAGAGTAACTCCTTTGTTATTTGGTTTGACCATGCAGTATGGTTCATGATGAATAATCTTAATAAGTTCTTTCCTGGTGCTTCCCTTCAAAATCAAGTCAACGCTTTCTTCCTCTAGCTACATAAGCCCGCATCACTATATACATGGTTCATCACGTTTTGGTTTGATACTCATTTCAGTTGGGTAGCACGGACTACCATCGCATTAATCTACTTTGTGAGTAGGAATCATTGGTCTTGTTGTTGGCCCGCTATAGCGGCTACAACACTTAAATTTTTTTTTTTTGCTACCTGGCTGCGTTTTACAACAAACTATCATGATTGATAGTTACTATGCACTCATAGTTAGCATAAGTATTTTGTTGACAACCCAACGATGCCAACAATCGCAAGAATAATGCATTGTATGCAACGATTGTGCATGTCAGTGATACGTTGAAAGTCAACGCTGATGACAACCACTTGGTTCATGGCTATACACACACATTTTTTGGTTGATTGATAAGCACATAGTATTAACCTTGTGCGGCTGACAACGACAAGGATCACTTGTTTTTTCATGGATCTGCTACTTCAGTGACCTACATAGAGATCTGTTTCCGCTAATCCACTGCTACAACGATCCGCTTCCAATACATATACTGATATGCATTTATCCTACGTAGAATGGGTCGACATATATGGCGATTCAATCGCTGTCTTCTTAACACTTTTTTACCATGTAATGCTCTCACAAATTGTCATTGAATTGAGCGAAGGCAAAATACTTACAAGGTATAATGTATGTAAGGTCACCAGTAGTCTACACTACTAGAACATAACACTACATATATTTAGCGTTGTTTAGGATTGAAGCATACCTCGATCATAGGTACTACACCTTTACCATATACATCTATAGAGTCGGGTTTTTCTATCGTACTGGCAATGGTTCATGACGAATAATGGTCTGCAGAAGTCTCATATCTCTGGTTATAGCTAAATTAATGATGTGAACTCATCTAAAAAGTATTGTTTTGAAAATGCATGAAGAATTGATAGTAGCGAATACATTATGGCATCTTCACAGGATAACACATCCACCTCTATTCAGGTATGAGCTTTATCTATGTTATTGAGTTTGACGAAGCAAAAACGTTATCAAGTAGGAGTTTTTTTCAAATCCGCATTAACACCTTGTTAATTACTATAACTTTTCATTGCTTACACGGTAGGTTTTAAACTGTAATCGATTTAACTCAAGACGTATAAGTATGTGGTTTCTCTTGGTTAAAGTACTCTTGGAACGCGTGGATTTGCGCGAGAGTCGAAATAGTCTCTATGGTTAGTATGGCTTGGAGTTGCCCTAACACAACGGTCGAGACTATACAAGCCAATGTTATTCTTCTTTATTGCAGCCTAAATAACTACGTAGATTTCACACGTGCCCTTTCAAGTTTATACTAGTAACAAAACTAGGACTCGAGCTTGAGCACCCTTGGAAAGCATGGATATTCTCAAGGGTCTTGACACCATTACACGACCTATTATACGGGTCCACGGGTTAGTATGGCATGGATTTTCCCTAATACCGTTGTACACGTGTCCTTGCTCACTTTAGGTATTAAACTTTTCGTGAAAACGATTTACACCTGTTTATAGCAAGTGTCCTTCTGTTGATTTTTGTATAAAAAGATAATTTCAAATGATATGGACTAATGCCAAATACACTGATTAGTACGGTTTCCATCCTGATACGGTAAAAGATGGCTTAGCCTATCGCTAAATTTCACACTTGAATGAGAAAATTGGACTATGAATTTCTATTTCAACTAAGCTGTTAAGTAGCAAAGCTTATTTTGTACATGGATAACATCTGACATTCAGCATTGACACCTATCTTCCTCACATACTAACTTGCGCGGTTTTGTGTTGTGGGATGGTGGCAGGTACTAGCTGGATGTCTTGAAATAATTCTTGTTTTATGGTGCTTTATTGTACTGTATTTTACTTCTCAACTACATTTTACCTTGTTGGCTTATGAATGAAGGTTTCAAAGGGTTTGGTCTTGCTTAAGCAAGAGGAACTATGTGTATGCTTCTCTCTCTCTCTCTCTCTCTCTCTCTCTCTCTCTCTCTCTCTCTCTCTCTCTCTCTCTCTCTCTCTCTCTCTCTCTCTCTCTCTCTCTCTCTCTCTCTCTCTCTCTCTCTCTTGCATGTTTAGTTTTGTAGCTGAGAGTGATGGTTTATGTGTAACTATGTGCATATAGGAGTGCAAGCAATCTCCCTCTATGACCAAGTCTGAGTATTTCCATGGAAGGTGTGCAAACCATTACATCAATATTGCAACCTTGAGAGCACATCAAATTCATAGCCAAAGATACTTGCAAAATGCACGATGCTCAAAGCTCAATGATAAGAACTTACAAAAACATATTCCTGTGTATTGTCTGAGATTGGTAATTCATTCTCCCTTAGTAACACTGCTCGCTTTTGATATATGAAATCCGTTGCAAAGCATTTAGCACAACAAATTTAAAGTCAAATATATTGACTCACAAAGTAACATGAACTAGTGAAAGTCATTGGTTTTCAACTATGGTCTCTAGATGAAAGATTTGATTAATACATGACATAAGGCTAGATTGGAAGTCCGAATGCAACTTTAAGTTTATGAGAAATTCAAGTGCTTTGCACCCTGGATTCCTTCAGGCACTCCACATTAAAATTCAAGATTATTATTGTCACTGTTATTCATTGGAAATAAACCGAAAGATCCATGAAGGTACACTATAAGCTCTGCACTCTTTAGCCACACCCCGAAAGATTTGTAGCCTTTTCAGTCAAACTTAAATCAAGGGGTTAACAAAAGGTGACATATCTAGAGGAGGATTTGCCTAGCTTGCAAAAGTTTTGGACCAAACAAACTATTTAGACATCGTTACTATAAACTCTGATGGTTTGGGAATAGAAGACACTAATAGTTGGACATGGTTTTCATGTAGATGTTTACTATGAATCCAATCATTGTAGAAAAAGCAATATACCTATTGCATAAGAATAATCCAACAATGGATATCAGAAAGCTTAAATACAGGAGGTTGAGATTGTGTAACCTATAACTATTTTGTAGATGTTTGAGGGAAAAAACCTGATTTATGTTGCAATTTCAATGCCATGCACTGACAAATTTGTGAACTTAGGAGGACAACCCTCACAAATGGTGGTTCTTCTGGAAAATGTTGCCTAGTCCTCTAAAGTGGTACCTCAAAATGAGATTTAAAGTTCATATGTTGAAATTCAAAGTAAGGCTATTAGCAATCATCATTCTTGTATCATTCACACAAGATGAAAGGTGCTACCTCAAAATGAGATTTAAAGTTCATATGTTGAAATTCAAAGTAAGGCTATTAGCAATCATCATTTTTGTATCATTCACACAAGATGAAAGGTGCTATTGAAGGAGTTGGCCATCTCTTTCATGTACTTAAAAAAACCAAAATGTAAAAAAAAAATACTCATACCAACTTGACATCAATTTCCTTCAAAAATAAAGCAAACCAAAGCTACTAAATGAAACCAGCAAAAGCTGCATTGACAAATTGACATTCAAAGCCCACTTTAAAGCACTGATAACTCTTGTAAAGCATGTAAAGCAAGGCGAAATTGATGACTTTTCTGCAGTGACATGACAGAATTTGAATAACTATGCTGGATCATTCAGCTCTTCCTTGCCAAGCTCTACGATATTCTCATGTTGCACCCAAATCGGAAGGAGATAGATTTAACCACCCTGATCCCCATCCATTGTGAAGTTGAACAATGACACTGACATCCTTTGATTTGCCTTTGAAGCTTTTTTGGAAGGAAACTTTCCTCCATAATCATTTGCTCACGCACTTGCGGCCCAAACCATGCACTTAACAAAACAGGTTTTGATTGTCTCCCTACACACCTAAAGCCCCAGCGCTCCTCCTTGCTCTCCCCCAAACACAGGATTTTGCAAGCACTTCAATTTTGTGGATAGCCATAATCACATATTCCATTCAATACTGGAGAATTTCTGGTAGCATACTGGCACACCACATTCAAGAAATACATATCAAAACGAAGATGCCGGATATTGAGTCCAGGTAAGTCTTCCACAGAAAGTTAAATTTAAAATTTTCAAAATAGTTCTCAACAGTGGAACGGAAAGGCATGATGATGGAAGACATTTAGCCAGACGTACCTTGTATATGATGGTGCTTGTTGGAACCATCCAAGGCGGATGAACAAGTTGTGGCGGTTTCATCCAGTGCTAAGGTTAAATAATAAACAATATGATATGTATGAATGATTACACAACTCTATGCTTTTCAGCATAGGAGTGAAAGAATTTGTGCGGGAGCAGGAACTTTTTTGAAATATCTGATGGCAATTTTTGCAGGCAGGCTCAACACAGATTATGCATCCTGATTATTCCTTCATTGTCGATCTATTTCAAGACTTGCTATAAAGTTCTTGTTCTCCGAAATCTGGGGTGCAGTTTCTTCATCTTCAATTTCTCGAAGGATCCTCTGAATCCACTTTTTCTTGTCGTTCAATCCAGCAAGGTGCACCATAAAGTCACCTTTAGAGTAAACTCCTACAACAAGTTTGAGCAGGATTGTGTTAGACAACAACAAACACATTAAAGTCAAACCTTCATCACACACTGCCAGTTAAAACCTCTATAGCGTAAAATCATGATGAGTATCAAGTGCCAAAAGATAACAAGCAGAATGCCACTTCAATGAGGAGAAGCACCAAGAAGCAAAGTCTAAAGGCATGATGTTGAAGTGATGCGAAAACACAAGTCAAGCATTTCATGCAAATATTTACGTTGAGTGTCACAGGTCAAAACTTAGGCTTCAAGAAAAACAAATAAAGGGCATTACACCACCTTGCCATACAGTTCTTGTCAAGGTCACCAGACGATGGCTATTTCTGAATGAAGGCCGCCACAGATGTGAATTGAAAACACATTGCATGTGAGGAATCCTCATATGTCTTTCTTTCTCCTTTTCGGGTATATTTTCTATCAGAAACTTCAACGCATCATTGTCACCACTCTTGACATGGCCAAAAGGCCTGATGAAAGAAGTTTGATTCCACCAGATATCCAGAAAATCTTCACTCCACTTGGAATTCTTGACAAAAAACATCCCTAGCAGCATATATTACCAACTTGAATAGTTAGAGCCTGATTGGTTAGTTCTAGAAATTGATTGGTAATATATATTAGGCTTTGTTGACCTTTTTGTATTTTGAGCTCATTTACAGGCTTCAAGGGAAATGAGAAAGGTTCAAACACTTTATCAACTTCCCAGTTACAAAGAAAAAATAACCGAGGGCCCTTGCCACAGAACTGCCAAAATAGAGATCGCTAATGACAGGAAAAATCCAGTGAGTTATATTTCAGCATAATCAAATTACTCTGTCCAAACATATAACAATGATTGTAAATGATATCTAAAGATGAAACACTGTTGTTCCCCCAGACATTGCAAACTAAACTTTTCATAGCTGTTCCTTGAACAAGAGAAAACAAAGCTCAAAACCATGGTGTCTCAAGGAGGCAAAAAAACGGTTCTACAACAAAGGTCCAATACCTGCATTGACTCCAGTGACATCTTCTGTGACAATGAAATCTGGCATATCCTCAAAGTTTGCATTTCCTGCAATTGATCCTATTATGTCCTCCTGTTGACATCGGGGACAATAAAATTCACTATACAGCTTATGAAACAAGCAAAATTCAGAACACCAAGAAAGAGGATAAAAAAGCTGAAGAAAAGAATCTCATTACAAGCCTGATGCAAGAGAACCAAATAGTTTTTCATTCAATCACAACAAAAGAAAAAAAAAGGTTAAGAAATTATCAGCTTTTACGGATGGTGTTGGAAAACTGAAACAGGAGGATCAAACTAAACATATAGTTCTAATTCAATGTTGAGAGTTCATGAATTCCTAAGATGGAGTGGACTAATCATATTAGCACTCACACACAAAACAAGAGCACCAACACAATGAGTTGGAGAGAGCCACCCCAAAGATGGCGTTTAACTAGTAAGCATCCACTATATGCAATTATTCTTGAATTGAATCCACTTCAATTCTCTTGGTACTCTCATAAGGTACCAGCTGTGATAATGTTAGTTGAGCCCTGGATGTTCATTGAATAGTACCGATAACACTTCAACTTTGCATTCTTGTTAGGACTAACATAGCAACCATTCTCCAACGTGCTGGAGGCTGAAAACATTAATTTCAGGTAAAAAATTCCTCCAAAATTCCAAACATAGCTGGTTGCTAAGTGGGCAAGGGATTTTTTTTTGACGGCCGAAAAGTGTGTACAGTACGCTGTACTAGCAGAGACAGACCGGTTTGATTCGTTGGAGGAGGTTTTGAGGGTCAGAAACCCTTGTTTGTTGATAATTTTGACCTCTAAGCAAGTGGACAGATTTGTAACACTGTAAATATGGATACACAAGCGGGTACAAGTGCAAGACTGATGAGGGTTGAGGAAGTGGCAGCCAAGGTCGATGCCATGGAAGTTATTTTACATCAAATCCTTCAAGAACATGAAAGGGCAAGCGGCACGACAAATATTGCGGTTGAAGAGAGAGAGAGACGGAAATCCCTTTCAAGTCAAGAAAATTGACCACGATCAAAGTTTGAAAACCGCCAAAATCACTGGAGCAGTTGCTATGCGTGGAAAATTGGATACAAAAGTGGGAAAGGAGTTTCAGATGTGTGGCATTGAGGACAATGATCAGAAGATTGTCGAGGCCACATGTACCTGCAACTTGGGAAGAGTTCAAGCATATGTTTATAGAGAATTGGGTACCTTTGGATGAGAAAAACCAGGCGATGCAACGTGGACCAGTCTCTAGCAAGGCAATGCGTCCGTACAAGAATATGCGGACAAATATAGGGAGGCACTGATGCGGATACCAGAGGTGCCGTTGTTTTTACAGGTGTTTCATTTTATGGAGGGCTTGCATGAAGGCCTTCGACCTTTCATAAGGAACGAGTAGGCTCCAAGCCTCCAGAGGGCTTTGCAGATGGCCCTAAAAAATCGAAGGGTCAATCCTCGCAAGAGCAGATTCAGAGTGCTAAAAAAAGTAAAGGTGCAGGTGCCTCAAAAGGCAAAGGGCGGTATGGGACGTTCAATGCCCAAGGGGACCAGCGCTTTTCTATGCTATCGTCGTAGGACTTGGAGCGGGCAAAGAAGGAGAATCTTTGTTTTGGCTGTCTAGGGCGACATAGGTGGAAGGAATATCCTCGCAATCCCTCACGGACCACCTACGGTTTGTAGGTTGAGGAGGCAGATCCTTTTTTCAAACTCGATTTGGACACTATGAATTTTTAGTTATGCCCTTTGGATTGACTAACGCCCCTACAACATTTATGATGTTGATGAACAATTTGCTTAGACCATTTATGGGCAAGTTTGTGGTTAATTTTGTTGATGAAATACTTGTTTACAATTGTGGCGATGCTATGCATGTTAATCACCTTAGGACTGTGTTATCAACCTTGAGGGAAAACACATTATTTGCTAATGATATAAAGAGTGAATTGTTTAAAAAAGAAATAACATATTTGAGTTTTATAGTGTCAGCAGATGGGATACAACAAAATCCTCAAAAAGTTGTTGTTCTTCTTGCCTGGCCTGTTCCTACAGACGTGACGACACTAAGAAGCTTTCTAGGGTTGGCTGTGTTAAATGGAAAATTTCTCATTCTAGCTTGTGAGAAACCGTCCATGTCATGATAGCCCTAGTGCAGGTCATCCTAGTGTGGATAGGACCTATAAGTTGATCTTAATTAACTTCTGATGGCCTAAATTGAAAAAAGATGTTTACCATTATGTGACGCATTGTTTGAAGTGCCAAGTCAATAAAGCTGAAATGATAAAGACTCCTGGAGTTTTACACCCATTACTTGTGCCAGGTGGAAGATGGGAGAGTATCTCCAGGGATTTTATCACCAACTTGCCTCGTACGCACGTAATTCTATTTTGGTTATAGTTGATAGACTCACTAAGATGGCTCATTTTATTCCAACGCATAAAAAAATTGATGAGACTGACGGTAGCTAGTTTGTTTATCGAGCATGTGTTCAGACTTCACGGATTACCATCATCCATAGTGTCTGATAGAGATACTCGATTCACTAGAAACTTTTAGACTGTAGTTATTGTTACCACCTCAATCCGCCGTAAACCGCCAGGTGCCGATTACCCAATAGGAACCGAACGTCACACGATCCACCCCACCGTACGATCCAATCTAGATCCACCCTCCATGCCTTGGCCCATGACCTATAACAAGCGAAATCCAACCTCCAACCCTGACAACGTCCCATACCACTGCCTGAGCCATTAGCCATCCCTCACCCCAAGCTAGCACTCATCCTGGCTGTGCACCAACGCTCTCCATCCACCATCCCCTAGGTAGATAGAATCAATGGCAAAGTGAGACCTCGTCTCCTGGTATACCTCCAAGGAAGGAGTCTCCAAGCCTAGCACACATCCTAGGACACGACACGTGGCGACCATGCAGGTTCACGAGTCACTGGTCAAGTCGACGTTCAGCATACAAGTTGGCTTTAAGACCCAAGGGAATTGGGTCCCTAGCAGTTATGACCAAACTTAAGGTCCAATTGAGAATGAGCAGTACGAAGGAGCATCCCAAAACGGATTGCCAGACAGAGAGATTCAACCAAACCTTAGAGGATATGCTTAGGGCATTTGTTGGGGATAAGCAAACTTAGTGGGAGAAGTACTTGCCACTATTGGAGTTTGCGTACAATGATAAGAAAAATGAAAGTACTAAAGAAGCCTTTTCGAGCTTAGCTATGGTTTTAGGCTAGCTACCTTGTTACGGTTGGAATTCCTCAAAAAGCATCTAGTGTGACTAATTTCCTAACTCAAATGAATGAAATGCTTGAGTTAGCGAAGGCTAATGTAAGGCAAGAGATGGATCGAGCTAAGTCTTATGCTGATCAACATCGCACGCCTAGAGATTTTGCGGTAGGAGATATGATTTTTCTCCAAGTACCCAACCAAGGACTCTAAGACCCTTAAGACGAGCGAATGTTACAAGTTATCCCCTTGTTATTGTGGACCCTGGAAAGTTGTTAGAAAATCAGTGATGTTTCTTATAAGTTAGGTTTTCCTGAAACTTGTAAAGTGTATCCTATATGTTTCTAGATTGAAACAGGTTTTACATAATGGTGATAACTTGTTGTTTGATGGTTTGTTTGCATTCCAGGAAGGGACAAGTACCCATGGGCCAGCGAGGGTATTGGATAGGCAAGAGAGGCGTTTAAGCAACCGTTTGATCTGTTAGTACTTGGTCGCTTGGCACGGTAGGCCTCTTTTTGACGCTACCTGGGAGACCACGCACAGCCTGCGTGCACAGTAACCCCTAGTTTTGCCATCGCGAACAATGTTACCTGAGGGGGGGAAGGGATGTTATAGCTTTTACTCCTTGTCCCAGTTGCTTGCTGTTTTTACTTACAAATGTACTCTTGTAAGAAAATGAAATGGCTAAGTCACCGGCCTATGGTGACACTTGTAAAAGATTTACAGCTAGTGATTGTCCTTGCACATTTCAATGTTCCAATCAGTGATCCTTCTGCCCTATAGCGATCTACTCCTAGTAGCAAACTCCAACGATCTATCTTGTTGATCTTTTGCTGGCTCCTATAGTTGCCTTCCATGATTTGTGTCTTCTCCAATAAACTTGTCAAACACTTTTGCAGATCGGCTTCCTTAACAAAGAATGCCTTCAAAAACCTTGAGACAACCACGATGTACTACTACTAGAGTTCCTTGACCCGTTACAATGTATACATTGGATAAAAAGGGGGGTTCTCCACTTTCTCTCTCCACAATTAATCTTCCAACGTGAGTAGGTCAAGCAACTAAGCAAACAAATAGATTGTTGATGAGCTATTCGCTCAAGATTACTAGCCATTTCTACAAGTTGTGGTGAAAGATGGAGTGCTAATCAACTTTAAAAATATCAAGACATGCTTCTCTCAAAGATGATCACTTTTCTATCCGCAATATCACATATAGAAGCAAACATAGTCCATCCTCCCTATTCATCCCACCATGCCCAACAACATAGTGCCATATGTTTGTGTATAACCCAATACACTTATCAGCGTTAATATGCTTAAAACTTCTTTCTTCTCAAAGAAAATTCATATTTGATGGTAGCCCTCTACCTAATAATAGAGACAAACACGTGAATAGGTAGACTCTAGAGACACACGCATTCTTGAATCCATTCTACTCGACCTTTTTGAGTACTGATCAGCATCCAAAACCCCGATGTCAGAGACAGTGTATCACTCATAGTCACACAACAGCTCGCACTTCCCGCCCTGCACACAGTTTTCACCCCCCTAGACGACGTCAGCGGTGGCCCACATTACCTCCTGCTACAGCTCATATCACATCCTTTTTATACAACAACACTATATGATATTACTCTACTCCTGGCAGCTATCTTGCTCCCACTCATGGACAGTTGGTAGTTTGTAGTTTACAGTTATTTTACTCATTGTCTTTTATGCATAGTTTGTTTTTGGAGACGTTTATATACGCTCCCATGGTTTCGCAAATTTGACATGTAATCCTTTTGGTCTTATATGCCTTTTGGCATGGAAAAGACATTAATAAAGCTCTCTCTCTCTCTCTCTCTCTCTCTCTCATATTGGCCTTCTTGCCGATCTGTGGCTTTGCCGCCATGGATTCCGAGTGGGTAACCACCCGTCGGAAAGGCAAGAAAACTTCTAATGAAGTTCCTGCCTCGCCAACTCCCACCATTGCTCCAGCTACTGCCGCACTAACCCCACCTACTGCCACGCCCATGGATTTTGATGTGTATTTAATCATAAGCAAAATGGAAAGCCAACTTCAAAAGCAATCGTACAATATTATCGCTCTACAAGAAAAGGTGAAGATGCTTGAAGATGAAAATACAAGCCTCAAAGAATAGTTGACAGCCAAGAACTCTCAGATCGATCCTAGTCATGTCAAAGCCCTGGAAGACAAGATCCAAGCTTTGACCAAAACTTGGGCAGACCTGCTCAAGAAATCGAAAGAAAAGAATACGATGGTGATTTCACAAGCAATGCAGGAACAAAACAAGAGGGAATATAAATCCCAAAACGTTCGTGTCCGAGGCTTTTCTCTTGAATTGCAGCCAGGGAACTGTTAGCTTCACACTCTTACGGGGAACAAGAAGACGTCGTGGAAGCAGCATGGCGACACTTCAGTAAGTTTCATTCGTTTCAAATACACTGATTATCGAGATGAAGTTCTTAAGCGCCGTGGACGTCTTAAAGGCAACAACATTTTCGTTCATGAAGACCTGACCGCCCTACAGTGGATGGAACGTAAGCAACTCATCGGGGAAGCAATTTCAAAGAGAAAAAGGATATATTCTGTGATGGACGACATTTTTTTGTCACTCCATCCCAAACTGATCACTCAGCGTCGCCTCCTGCGTGAGAGTCAAATTGAGAGAACTTTTAGTTTCTTGGAATTTTAGAAACCTGTTACTATCAATGAGATTGTTCAGAGTTAGTTTGAGAGTTAGAGCACTGAAGAGATGCCTAGTTGCATTTGTAAATGGTCTTCATACCATATAATCTTGGACATTATTCTCTTCTTAGTTAGTTTGGTTTTAGTTATGTTGTTTTGAGGGCATTGCTCCGTCTTGGTGCCGTCCTATTTGATGTACTTGTTCGTCTTATACGCCTTTTGGCATGGAAAAGATGTTAATACAGCTTCTTCTTCTTCTTCTTCTTCTCTCTCTCTCTCTCTCTCTCTCTCTCTCTCTGCTTACATCCCAAGATTCTTCAAAGGAACTCCATCAAGTAGTAGTAATAACAAATCTAAAGTACCAATGCAATTAACTATGTTACTCAAGGTTGTCCAGAACTTAGCATCATGATATCAAATTGCCTCACATTTTACCTAGAGAAGCTCCAGATGTTCACTCTATTTATCTGGATCTTCTTTGATGTACAGAAATCTTCCATTTTGAAAAACTATTCTAAACATATGTTGTTACATGGATGATGGGAGCTGATGTGAATCTATAGTGTAATTTGATGGTGCAGTCATTAACTTACGTGCTAGGAGCCCTACCTGCTGTTAGCAATGTTGGGTTAAGACAATGTTTAAGGAAAGCTGGTTAGAGCTGACAGTAATTTACTGCCCCATTCGCTCTTAACCTTTTTAAGATAATGACATGGTGCCCCATCAGCACTTGTTATCATCTTCCCATATTTTTTGGTTGTACACCATGATGATACTTGTACTTATGTTGACTTTGATGTCATGAAAAAGCAAAGGCCTGTGATTATATGGCTGGAAAGGGTCCTATGGAAATTAACTATAGTGTTTCGATCCTGATAAAAAGCACCAAAAAAATACTCTATTCAGGTAGTGCTTATTCAACCCCATTCACTAACTAAAAGTGGGGCAGCCACTTCCGTTAGTGAGGTGCCAACTGAGCCCTACTAATGGCAGTTGAGGAAGAGTTATAAAATCACCTCGTTTTACCTGCCTTGCCATGCTTTTCATAGTCATACATTGCTTTTTCAATTCAAATTTATACTTAGAACTAGCTAAGGGCCCAACTCTTTTATTAGAGACACTGGAGTACGAAACTTCTGGAAGGTGCAAACAGGTGCACTGCTTTCCCTGCTAAACTCTAGTTTAAAAAAAAGATTGGCTAAATCTGTACAAGCTTTCATTTTAGTGGCATCTATTGGCTATAAATAGGTACTGCAGTCAGATTATTGATTTCGTATTATTTGAGCTCTTCATCAAGAGAACTCATTGCTATTGCTTGTAGAGCTTTAGCCATAGATCATATGTGTTGTGGTTCAGCCTTTTCTGGAGAGGAACGTTATTGTCTCTTCGTTCTATGGTCTTGTATGCTTCATTCATAACAAAATCTATGGACTGTGTTCATAACTTGGTATCAGAGCACTTTTCTAAGCAATTGGAAAATTGTCAAATTCTTCTAATTTTTCTCTCTCTAGATGCTTTCCCTTTGGTCGTTTCCTCTCTCCAGACCTACATTGACATTTTTTTGATTTAACTTTTTGGTTTGTGATCAAGGTTGTGAAGACAATAGTAGCCATGCGACACAAAAAGGGACATTGCAATAATATCGATAGAAAAGCCGCAAAATGGTAGTGCAAACGCAAAATCCCTCCAGATCAGATTTTCATCGAAATCCAATTGTTGAGCATAATATCAAATAGAAAATAGCGTAAAAGCAAAGGAAAAGCACAATAATGTGATGCTCCATCATCACACTACCACCTCTTCAAAATATATTATCATAACAACATCAAGATAATGAGAGGCATGTTGTTTGACTCTAATGAGACATGGAAATAATGCCAATGGGCTAATAATCTCCACTCTCTGATTTGCTCTACCACAATATCTTTAACTAGAAGACATTAAACTTTTTCATCTTCAAAATCCTTCATCTTATTGCATGGTTTAAGGTACGAGATTTTTCAGGTCAAAGCCTTCCATTCCTTTAAACAAATACGATTACAATTATATACCACAGAAATAAGAAGCTTTTACATACCAGAGCAATTGATGGGTTGGTTACAAGTGAATCCTGCAACGCAAAAAGTTACAGAAACAACTGATCAACCAACAGTACAGGCTGCCCAGAATATATGGTTCCAATCACAATCAAAAGCCATCAACAGTTTGTAGGAAAACACAAAGTAAGCAAATGTTTCTTTGACTTCAGCAAAATTGTTATTCATTATCCAGACTATTCTCTTTATGCAGTCTGCCTTGTCTTAAGTAGTACTCATAAAATGAAGGAATTCCTTACTATACCACCCCAGTCTAGTAAAGTGATCAACTCCCCTGATTGGATGCACTTACAGAAGAAAGTCAGTCCCAAAGCAAAGCAGAGATTAAATTGAGAACGATTATCTGAAACAGAAAGAAAAAAATGTGTAGGGGTTCAACGTACCACATCATTCCAAAATATCCAATCGTAATTTGGCAGATATTTGCGAACAGCTATGATCTTGCTCCAGCTAGGAGGTCTTGCTCTATCCAAAAGATCACTGGCATCGATAAAATCATATCCATGTCTTTGTACATACCTTTTTTTATTTGGAGTTACAAGTTCAATGATCCCCTCAAATGATCTTTGAGGGATGGTACTTGCTCCATCTGAGCATGTAACCATCGCAAATTTAAACTGCTTTGCTGTTTGTTTGCTAGCTTGCATCAAGTCAGTACACTGTCTACCAAAGTCATTTGCGTGTATCAGAAGAATTTCTGATCCATATACTAAGAAGGAGCACAATAGTAGCAGGATAAGCACTGGTCTTACTGCAGGTTTAACAGAACCAAATGGTGAAGGACAACGATTTTGCTTTATCTCAAAACTGCTCAGCCGGGTGCCTGCACAATCTTTCAAAACCTTTTTCTGGTCGGTCAATGGCCCTCCTACTCTTATAAAAACTTCTGATTCACTGACTGCCACAAGCCTTCTTTGAGGGCAGACCCCTGACAACACTCCCATTCTGCCAGGCTTCCTACGTGCAATCAAAAGGTCGATACCTGTGGTGTGAGCACTGTTAATGCAATGAATTCTTGTCGATAATTCAGTAAAAGAAAACCGTTTTCTCCTATAAAGCTGTTTTCCTGAAGACTGCTTCAGTAAATAGGAAAATTTTGACAAGCTGGATCCCTTCGTTGTCTGAACTGCTTTAACGTAGACACGAGCTATTTTCTGCTGAAGATAGCTGCTTCTTGATTTTGTTTGCCGTTCAATAAGTTGCTCAAAGTATGGCCTCCTTTCATCACAATTGTCTGCCTTGCTTGACGTGTAGCTACAAATGGTGGCATGAAAAGAGCCACTTCCTTTTGTCTAAGACGTCCAATGAATTATGTTCCACCAAAATAAAGAGAAATCAAGTCCAATGTATGGATGTCACAAACGAACTACCAGAAAGGTTCCATCCCTTTCACTCA
This sequence comes from Diphasiastrum complanatum, assembly GCA_029204225.1. Taxonomy (NCBI): domain Eukaryota; kingdom Viridiplantae; phylum Streptophyta; class Lycopodiopsida; order Lycopodiales; family Lycopodiaceae; genus Diphasiastrum; species Diphasiastrum complanatum. Next base: position 40,054 of record MU832250.1, on the reverse strand, counting down.
ATCTGTAGATCCTTAGACTGCCAGTGAAAACTTCAAGTCGACGATATTATTATACAAGCGTATTGAAGCCTGTAAAAGGACCAACGATTTGTCAAAGAAACATTAACGGCCTGACAAGCATATATCTAAGAGCGTGCCTTTCTTTACTTCCGCTCAAAAGATTCTAGTTTGTGATGCCGAAGCTTACAATACCAAATAAAAAGAGTATCCAATATTTAGAACATATTCTGCATCATGTTAAAAGCAGGAATTTCAAACGAAAGCTAAGTACAACAATTAACGACCAAACCATTTTGTAAAAAAATTAGGCGTGATTCACCTTTTCAAAAACTTAAGTTCTAATTTCTAAGAATCTCATTGCCATTCGAAATAAGATTCGCGTGCCATATGTGAATAAACTGATCGTAGAAGTACTCTGTTACACAAATCACCAAATAACCTGCTATAAAATGGAAAACGATAATACGAGTTGGGAAAATCTGCTTATTACAATGCGATGGTTTCAGCAACCGAATTTCGCCTTGCATTAAGAGGTAATAAAATTATAAGGATGCAAGGATCGTTGTTAAAATACCTTCCATGTCGGAAACATCTTCTGCATGCTGATTTTTCAGATGGTTTTAACTGAACGAACTAGAAGACTTACAAATCTTCCAGTAGTTCTTACAACCTACGCAGTTAGTAACATCCGCGTTAACAACGACCAGGTCTACATGTTTATTGTCTCGCTAAAAAGAACATTAAGTCCTTGGATGGCGACTAAAAAAAGGGCATCCTTACTTCGTATGTTTATCTGATCAATCCTTCACACATGATAAAAGTACAGAAATCTTCCAAATCAATGAATGCCAGGGGAATTTTTACATCTTGCAGAAAAGCCACACTCTTTAAAACTAGAGAATACCAGAGATCCATCAGAATTGCTTTGCTCAACGCGAACTGATGAAAATAAAACCAAACACTATATCTGAAACTGAACACTGCAAATCAAGCAAGGCTTAAAATCGTTGCTTTTCTGTCAAACCTACGGTGAAATTCCTGCAAAGCACACCTTACACGAGAAAGTTTTCGAAATCAATCCAGAGGGAAAACATGACTATTCTAATTAACAAAAAATGACATCTTCCAGATAATTCAAACACTTATTACTAGATCTTGCAAAAAATCCATCACAATTGCTGCGTTCAAACGAGCTGATGAGAATAGCACCGGATATATAACCAGAAACTGAATACTGCCAACAAGCAACGATAACAAAGCTTAGATATTGCGCCTTCTGTCAAAATGTCATAAAATCCTTGCAAAGTGTACCTTACACGACATAGAAGATCAACCCAATCGCTTCTTTCAACACAAGCAGATGAAAATTATAGCAAACTATGGGAAGAAAACGACTTGATACCAGACACTCAACCAGAAACTCTGAACAGGCTTAGAATCGTCGCCTAATCTCCGTCAGAAACATAATGAAATTCTTACAAAGCATACCTTACACGACCAAAAATCGACTCCATCTGATGACATCTTCCAGTGAAGACAATCAAGCCTTAACCAGGCAATCCAGATAAAAACTTATGACTAGATCTCACAGAAGATCCATCGAAATTGCTTCGTCACGAACTGATCAAAACAATACACCAAAAACTAAACTGGAAACCGAAAAGCTGCCAAACAAGCGAAACCAACTATAACAAGGCCAAACACTAAACCAGAAACTGAAAAGCTGCCAAACAAGCAAAACCAACTATAACAAGGCCAAAACACGAAACCAGAAACTGAAAAGGCTGCCAAACAAGCAAAAGCAACTACAATAAGGCCAAACACTAAACCAGAAACTGGAAAGGCTGCCAAATAAGCAAAAGCAACTATAATAAGGCGTAGAATGATCAAATTTCTGTCAAAAATACAATCAAATCCTTGATATAGCATACCTTACACGATGAAAAATCGATTCCAGCCGCACTTATAAGACGTTCCTTTTCTCTTTTCCTTGTTTGCTTGTTGGGTGATGAGCATGGAGGATCGATGGATAATTTTTATTGAGAGCAGGTTACAGCTGATATGCAAACGGTAGGCCTATGTATTAAAATTATTAATAAATTGGCCAGCCCCTTCAACTTTCAAGGGGTCAAAGGAGACTAAATATCCATCTTAATTAACCTAGATAAGGCTGATTTAGACTGGCTTTCCTCCTTATGTGGAGCCGAGCCGACATACCCCAACACTTTTTGCACTCAAGGAAGAGATGCCGGGTCGATGTGCAAGACAAAAGCTAAAGCAAATCATGGATAGTGAATAGTTGTAATGGATTTGCACGAGTCTCCAACAACAGTACTTGTGTTACTTGCGTAGGAAAGTTGCGAGCCCCAAGACATTCCTCCACTTGCCCTTACATGCATCTTGGTTTCCAAGGGGGTTTGAAACTGGGACCAAGGAAACTTTAGATTCCAAGCTAACCAACTCAGCACTTGCCCTTATATAGCGTGCCTAAGGTCCCAACTCTTATCCAATTGAAGTAACAACACTTAGTCTTAGGTTAGTTTCAAACTCATTGCTCAAGCAAGTCCATGACATAAGTTAACATAACTTAATTAGGGGCATGGCATACTTCCTTCCCAAAGACATTTAAGTCACCGAGAGGTACAACAATAGGAAAATTCCATCTAAGGCTTTCAATTTGTTCTCATCATCTTTTAATCAAATATTTCCAAGGAACCAAGAACCAAAACAATAGATATTTTCTTGATTATTTTCCTCTCTTATTAACTCAACAACAAAAAAGTGGTGTTTATTTTCATGCGATGTATCCATGTTAGGCTATAAAATCAATTGGAATGTTGGCAATTTATTTTGTGTGCAACTAGTTTCACTAAAAAAAACTACAACTAGTGGCCTGAAACTTCCTTTTTCAACTTTCATTTTGAATTCAAGATCATAAAAAAACAAACGTGTGTGTGCGTGTGTTCCACAAAAAGTCACTAATAGTTGCTAGCTCATTTAATTTGTGACCATTGTTGGTTGTGGATACGAGGCTTTCTATATAGATCGCCAAGTGTAAATCCTCAACATTTTGTTACATATGCCAGAAGGAGTGTTGTGAGCCAACCACCCAACCAAGTAGAAATTGAAAGTCAAACCCCAATCAGCTTCACCCTCGAGCCATGGTGACTGAATATGAATCTAAAAACCATACATAAATATATATGGACTATAACTTGTAGTAGAATGTTTTCTACTATTGTAAGCAAACTCAACCAAGGAATGTAATCCTCCCACTGAGACTGTCTGTGAGACACACATGTTGAGTCCTCCATAGTCTGATTAAGTTCTTTTAGTTTGTCCATCTGATTCAAGATGATTAGTAGAACTAAAACTAAGCAAGGTTTCAACCTTATGAAATACAGTTGACCAAAAGTGGCCTGTAAACTTAGGATCTCTATCACTGAAAATATCACTTGGCAGTCCATATCACTGAAAAAATACAACTCGAATAATCTTTTCACAAAGATCTGGGCTAAATCCAAAGTCTTTGTAGTTGACTTAACTGGTATGAATGCATCTAACTTAGTTAAGATCTTAGAAAGTCCAACTACAAAATTGAATTGAAGAATCAATTTTTAACAGTTTTTTTATCAAACTATATTCATGCATGAAATTGTATTGATCAAATTACTGTAACACTTAATACCATGTTCTCAAACATGTGCAATGACTTAGAAGATTTTTTCACAAAGGACATGCACACTAATGCTCAACATTACGACATCGATTTAGAACATTTCAAATTTTTTGCAAATTTTGAACTAAAAATTGCCAAACTTTCAATGATCGTAACTTTGGCTATAGAGAACCAAATTAGACGTTGTAAAGCACAACAGAGGGAGCATAGGTTAGCAAGATGCTTTCCACATCACACTAGACCCTATAATCCACACATGCAAGTTGTTAGTGCCTAGATTTACTATAGGAAGTCACAATTTTTCAAGGAGCTTCTTGTGAAAATATGGCAAAAATCTAGCTTTGTCATTTTGCAATTCTTGTTTGTGAGAAAAACTCACACGTGTGGAGCATGTTTCCACGTGTGGAAAATAGAAAAAAATATCTTAGTTATGTTGAGTTAGGGGTACTCAAGTTTTTAGTAGAGATCTAGCCAAGTGTTTGATGTTGATTAGGCCATTTTTGGCATTAGAGGCAAAATAGGCAAGTACACATGGCAAGTTGTGATTAGGCCAGAAGTAGGTTGTGATATAGCTTGAGCCAAGTTAGGTTTGTGACATTTGTCAAGTTTAGGTTTGGTGTGTGACATGTCTGCATGTGTTAGCATGAGAGTTAGTGACCAATCCAAAAGCTAGAATTATGAAAATGTTCCAATCACGATTAAGAGCTCATATGCCACTCAGCCAATAGGATTTTGTGGAGGAAAAGAAGGGGTCCAATGATGCTTCACTCCCCTCTACCTCAATTAGATACATATAGGAGCATCAATCCATTTGTATTGGAAGTTTTTTGAGTTATGAGATTTCTACACTTTTTGAGTCTAACTGGTTTTCTCTCTCTACCTGAGTTTTCTTGATTGGAGTCTCTCTCTACCCGAGAGGAGGGCATTTTCATACTTAGTTTGTGTTGTACAAGTTGTGAAAGATTCAACTAGTTTCATCACATTTTGCAATATTTCCATATTTGGCATATTAAGGCCAAAACTTGTTTTAGACTTAGAGGCTTGCAATTCTATGTGTAGAATGATCTATATTTGCTATTTCTGGATCCACACGTGTGAAATACAATAGCTTGCTGGTTTTGTACGGACGACAACAGTACATAATCATTTCATTCAAGTTTGATCAAGTTCTATTAGTGTTTGCATCTCAAATTGTGTGTAGATGCTGAGTTTTCTACATTGGTGAAATTTGTAGTGTATTTCTCTTTCTAACCAAAGATCATTCAAGTAGATTGGATCTTAAGGATCTGAAATCTTTCACATGGTATCAGAACTTGTGTTTCAGGTTATGAAGGAGAAAATCAGATCTATCAATGATTTGGTGAAGATATCAATTCTAGAGCATGCTAGAGAGGATTCTACACCAAAATCGGATTTTTTTGCTTTTGTAGATTGGATATTTTGTAGATCAAAACACTAAATAGGTCAATATACTTGTTCAATTCCGTTTTTTGAATTCACATGCTGGATTTGGCCAATTTTTGGATCATTGGTTCAGCCTAAGTGGTGGCTTATAGATTGCATATCAAATTTTCAGCATTTGCATGTAGATTTGGAATAGTCAATTTTTTGTGATTTTGTCAAAACCCTAATTTTGATTGGATCTCTAGATAGTGAGGTTGCTGGACTTCATTTGAGTGTGTTTCAATCTTAGGAAGTGGCAAAAGTCATTAGATTGAGGATAGATCATAGGTTGATCAAGATTCCATGATTCTATGTGTTGATTTGCTTGGATAAGTGCTAGAAGAGAATTTGTGAGATAGTTTCAAATCTTGGTGATTTCTTTTGAAAGCATTTGTTGTTGTTCAAAGGAGTGCTTTGTGCATTGAAACAGGTTGAAAGAGAAGATCAGGTCATTGCTACATGGCAACCTCAATTGGAGTCATGTTGGAAGCCAATGATAGGCTTACCTCAAGTAACTATTCATTATGGAAAGTGAGGATGGAGTCACTTCTTGAGATGAATGATGTTTTGGATATTGTTGTAGTTTGGAGGAGAGACCAGCAACACAACAAGATCAATTGAGGTATGACAAGAGGGCAAAGAAGGCTCTACACATGATAGAGATGAATGTTACCAATGAACTTCTCAAGGAAGTTGGTAAGTGCACATCATCTTTGGAAGCTTGGAATTCATTGAAGAAGCTTTATGAATCCAAGTCTACTTCTAGAGTGTTGACTCTAAGAAGGCAAATCTTTTCTTGTTTGCAAAAGAATGAAGAGAGTCCAAGTACTTTTATTTTGAGAATGAAAGCATTGAATGATGAGTTAGCTTGCATAGATGAAAGCATTAAGGAAGGAGAGCTTATTCAAGTGATTCTTAATGGCTTGTTGGATGCTCATGCTAACATTGTTCAAAGTATTGCTATTCAAAAGACTTTGCCAAGTTTGATGGATCTTCAAGAGATCTTGATCAATGAGGAATATAGGCTTCAAGCAAGAGGTGGATCTACATCGACACTTCAAGACGATGCTATGTTCACAAAGGGCAAATTCAAGGGCAAAACCAAAAGCAAGTGGTCTAAAGGGCAAGATCAAGTGGATGCTTCTTCAAGTGGCAAAAAGAAGGATAGATCAAAGCTCAAGTGCTTCTATTGTGGCATCAAAGGACACTTTGCAAGTGAGTGCTACAAGAAGAAGAGAGATCAAGGAGACGAGCAAGGTAATCTTAGTCTTGATGAGGATGGTTTGGATGTGCAAGATGCAAATGATGATGCTTTTGTGATGTCTTCATGTATGCTTGCTAATGATGGAGATCTAGATCCTTGGTGGATTGATAGTGGAGCAAGTTCACACATGACCTTTCACAAAGAGTACTTCACTTCTTTGTTGGCATATGGAGATGACAACAGGGTGATCTACACGGCCAATGATGGTGAGTGTGCAATCAAAGGGATTGGCACAATTCCTATTTCTCTCTCTACAAATAGGAATGTTCATTTGGAGGATGTCTTGTCTATTCCATCTATTACCAAGAATTTGCTTAGTGTGAGTCAAATGCTAAGTAAGGGCCTCAAGGTGGAGTTTGATGGAGATGCTTGTTTGATCAAAAGGAAGGATGTCTTGATTGGAAAAGGTAAAAGGCAAGGGAAGTTGTTCAAACTTGATGCTTGTGTTATTGCTAACCAAGTTGGATGTGTTGCAAGGGAGCAAATTTCTATTCAAGAGGTTTGGCACAAAAGGATGGGACACCTCAACTTCAAGTCATTGGAGGTAATGGCAAGGAAGAAGGTTGTGATTGGTCTTCCAAGTTCCTTAAGTAATGACAAGCATATTTGTGAGTCTTGTGATTTGCCTAAGTCACATAGACTACCTTATACTAGATCTACAAAGCCTTTTCAACTTGTACATTCGGATATTCATGGATTTACTACAATTAGCAATAGTGGAGCTAAGATGTATGTAACATTCATTGATGATTTTAGTAGATTTTGTTGGATCTATCTACTAAAGAGCAAGGATGAAGTGTATGATGTCTCTGTCAAGTTCAAGAATGCAAGGGAGAACCAATTCTCCACAAAGATCAAGTGCTTGAGAGGTGACAATGGTGGTGAGTACATATCTAACAAGTTCAAGGCCTTTTGTGATGAGCATGGGATCAAGAGGGAGTATACAACATCAAGGACCCCACAACAAAATGGAGTGGCTGAAAGGAAGAATAGGACTTTATGTGAAAGTGCTAAAGCTATGAGGTTAAGTGCTAATCTTGACAAACCATTTTGGGATCAAGCTTTGTTGTGTGCCAATTTCTTATGCAATAGGTGGTCGAGTGCTATTTTGGATGGAAGGACACCTTTTGAGATGCTATTCAAGAGGAGGCCAAGTGTCAAATTTCTAAGAACCTTTGGATGCACATGCTATGTCAACATTACTCTTGATGATAGGACCAAGGAGGATCCATCTTCAAGAAGAGGTATTTTTGTTGGATATAGTGAGGTGAGTAAAGCCTACAAGGTTTACATTCCTTCTACTAACAAAGTGATTGTTGGTAGAGATGTCATTTTTGATGAGGGAAACATTCCAAAGGTGTCTTCAAGCTTGATTGATGGTAAAGTAGATGGTTCTAACATTCTTGATGTTGATGAGAAGGATCCTACTTTGGATGGTGGTGATGATGGACCTTCATCAAGTCAAAAGCCAAGGAGAACATCAAGAGAAAGACAAGTACCTTCAAGGCTCACATATGATCAAAAGGGTAAGCAAGTAGTTTCTGGAAATTATGTTGCTTTCCTAACCTCTTTGGATGATCCTACAAGTGTAGATCAAGCAAGGAAAGAAGAGGAGTGAGTATCAATCTCTTATGAAGAGTGGAACATCTTTTGGAGGATCTTCTTGTGTACATGGAGCTATGCAAGTGGATGGACGTTATCTTGCTGTAAAATCAAGTAATGGATCTGGAAAACAAAGTTTGTTCAATGACTTTGATGGTCAAGTTGAAGATCAAGAGGTTGATCTCAAAGCGCTTCAACTAGTCAAAAGGGAAGTTGGCAATTTGGAGCTACTCAAGAGCATCAAAGGAGAGGTAATTGGCAAAGGTGTTATGGATCTGTTTTTGTAGCATATTGAAGACTCAAGTAAGGTCAAAGGAGCAGCAAGGAAGTGTTGTTCAAGTTTACTTTACTTGTTCTATCTCATGTTTGAGCAATTTCATGTGGATGTGTGCAAATTGTCAAGATATGGTAAAACTAGCTACATTGGTGAGCATTGTTTTGATGTTGGATTTGTACTAGCATTCTTGGATGATTTTGCTGATGGAAATGAAGCTATTGGAGGTCCATTATGTCACTCATCCATGCCTAAGTTCTCAAGTGTTGAGCTACTTGGTGCCAATACTTGGAGATTGTCAATTTTTGGTGAATTCATGGTCATTTTCTTGTGTCAAGTAGATCTTGAAGATGGACTAGTGCAAACTACTTGGTTTATGGAGTCATGTGGTGCTGGATTTGCATCATTTATGTCCTCACCTACTCATGGATTTCCAAGGTTTGATGGTTTCTTGTGGCAAGATGAAGATGGAGGCTCATTCATGGAGTATCATGGTGGATACAAGGCAACAAAGGACAAAGAAGGAGGAGACATGCAAGCAAAAGTTGATCACTCACATTTATTGTTTGTTTGCTGTATTTTTCTAGAGAGTTCAGAGTTGAAAGCATGGTGGAATCATTTCATTTACATTCTATTTGATTCTTCATGTTCTAGTCACATTTTTACATGTAAAATTGATGTAAGAAATAGTGAAGCATCCCAAGTGGACACTATTCTCTATATCAATTATGGTTGTTTCTATTTTGAGCATTACACGATCATTGAAAGGAGATCTATTCTTAGGAGGAAGATCATTCTTATGATGGATCAAAGTTCTATTGGCAAAAACTATGCTAGGAACATTGGAAGCTAGGAAAGCGAGTTTTGAGGTACATCATTGGAACTCGAGATTTTGGCATATTGTATGAGGGATCATCACCTAATCTTTTTGGATTTTCAGATTCGGACTATGCTGGAGATGTAATGGATAGAAAATCCATTAGTTCTTATTGTATTTTCATAGGTGATGGAGCTATATCATGGATGTCAAAGAAACAAGCCACTATCTCATTGTCATCTAGTGAGGCCGAGTACAAAGCTCTTACACATTGCACAAAGGAGATGGTATGGATCAAGAGGATGATCAAGGATCTTCACTTGCTGGATTTTTCAGAGAGCCCAATCATCTTTTGTGACAATCAATCAGCCCAAAGAATGGCATCCAATCCTATCTTTCATGCTAGGAGCAAGCATATTGAGATACAATATCATTTTGTGAGGGAGCGAGTCATTGCAAAGGAGGTGGAGCTTCAACATGTGTCTTCAAGGGAATGTGTAGCTGATATCTTCACCAAAGCATTGGGAAAAGACTTGTTCATGATGCATAGGACTTCACTTGGAGTATTATCAAAGTCTATGCTAAAACTAGTTGAAGAGGGAGTGTGAAAGATTCAACTAGTTTCATCACATTTTGCAATATTTCCATATTTGGCATATTAAGGCCAAAACTTGTTTTAGACTTAGAGGTTGACTTTTCAAAGTTCATTAGTCTAAATTTCATCTGAATAAACACTTTTTGAAAGTGTGGGAAAGATAGAATGCGAGTTTGAGTAGATTCAATTTGAATAAGTTGGGTACATTGAATCTAGACCCAAAATTGGTAGGGTTAGCATTTTGGTGGGAAAGCCAAGTGGCCAAATAGGGTTTGGGCCTGCTATAAAAGGATGTAACTCATGGAGAGAGTCATCTTCTCTCTTCTCTATCTCATTTCATGCTTATACATGGTTCTCTTGGGTTCTACTATCCATTGGTGCACTATCTTGGTGATTGCTTGCAATTCTATGTGTAGAATGATCTATATTTGCTATTTTTGGATCCACACGTGTGAAATACAGTATCTTGCTGGTTTTGTACGGACAAAAACAGTACATAATCATTTCATTCAAGTTTGATCAAGTTCTATTAGTGTTTGCATCTCAAATTGTGTGTAGATGCTGATTTTTCTACATTGGTGAAATTGGTAGTGTATTTCTCTTTCTAACCAAAGATCATTCAAGTAGATTGGATCTTAAGGATCTGAAATCTTTCACACAAGTCCCCACATGTGTGAATGTACTTGTATGGATGATTTATGCATGGTAGAAAGCGCTCTGGCCTTAGATTGAAGATCTTGGTTTACAATCTATGTGTGATCTATGTGCAATCACCACATCTTAGGAGATCAAAATCACACTTTGTGGCATTTCCACACATGTGAAATTCAACATGGAATCAGAATTAGCCTAAGATTTCCATGCATATGTCAAGTTTGATGTTGACATGTGCCTTGAATTCAAGATTTTGCGAGTGTAGATGCATCTCCTTGTCTATCTTTGTGATTTTAAGATCAAGAAGGGCCATAATCATTATGAATGGACCTGGCCTGGTACTGTACGGAGTTCAGTGCTTAGACATGTGTGAGTTACAACCAACTTTGATTGTTTGGTTCTCCTCCAAGTTAGATCCAAAATCTATGCTAGATAGCTTGTTAGAAAGCTAAAAAAGTCTTATTTCTGATGCAATTTGTTTCAAACCAATTTGATGATACAATCAAAAGTTATAGACTTTTGAATGAGGGTAAGTAGGGCACCTAGAACTGTATGGACACTTTTGGTTTGATCCATATCTTGCTTGTTTGATCCAAAAACTTAGAAAAAAGCTTGCCAATCTTGTCTATTTGAGATCTAGACAATTTTTTGAGGTCATAGCCACATAGTTTCATGCAATCCAATTGTATTTGATTTGTTTGTGGATTTTTTTGAGTGCTTTTGTGTGCTTGAGTCAAGTTGACACAAACTTTGTCCTTGCTCCATCTTGGGATGAGAGTTTGATCTAGTTTGAGAGAATTTGGTAGAACTAGTGAGATAGGTCTCACACCAAGTTGGAAGATCTCATATTAGAGTTGGTAGTACACCTTTTAAGGATCCATTATTGAGGGAGAAGCAACACCTTTGGATCCATTACAAGTGAATTTCTCAAGGGAAGATGACTTCCTTAGGTTTGCATCAAGAGATCCAAGAGGTCCAAAAGTACAAAAAGAGGGCTAGGATGGCCTTACATAAAGATCAATGTTTCCAATGAAGTGTTGAGGGAAATTGGCTCATGTACCACATCCAAGGAGGCTTGGGACACATCGAAATCCATCCATGAGGTGAATGATGGAGAGGCGAAATCATACTTCACAAAGGACAAGCCAAGGGAAGGGGCAAAGAGCATCATCAACATTTCAAGAAGGACAATTCAAAGGAGGAGAGTGATGAGGAGTCAGCACAAACATTAACAAGTTGCAAATCCAGCAAGAAGTGCTTCTTTTGTGGTAAGAAGGGGCATTCTCCTTCTAATTATTTCAAAAATAAAGCGTTCAAGAGAGATGGTGATGTGGTAGCAAGTGGGGCTAGATGTGGTAATCTTTTCAAAATTGATGCTAATCTTGGAAGTGTGGCCAATAGGAGTTTGGATCATCTCAAGGAGGAGAAGGCAAGTGATCTACCTCAACCTATGTTCCAAGATGGTAAGACTCATGAAGGTGGTGCTTTGGCAAAAGCACATGGAGAGTTATTGTGAAAAATTGTCAACTAGTAGTATTTTCCTAACTTGAGATTTTGTAGGCCTATGGCCAAATAAAAGTTAGAGATAGGTTCATACATGTATGTAGAGGCCCAAAGTATGTGTACACTACTTTTGAGGTCACATTAATTAGAGGAGGTCGAGTGTGGATCTCTTCTATTGGCTCATAATTTGGTGCATTCCTATTTGACCAAATTTCTAGGTATATGGGTGAATCCTATTGGACCCCAATTTTAGCCTATCATAAGACAAGTGGCCAAGAGGCACTATGGCTGCTATAAATAGCCATCTCCACGAGTATGTACACATCTCATTTTCATTCTATTGAATGAATGTTATGCTCTTTGAAGATCCATCTTCTTCTCTCTCACTTTTTTGTTCATATCTTGCATTCTAGCCACTAGAATTGTGATTTCTTTGTTGCTATGGCTTCACACGTGTGAAATGCAGGTTGTAGGCTCTGAAGTACGGACAGGGACAGCAAGTTTCTGTTTGTGGAAGCTTATGATCAGATTTTGATGTTTAGTTGATGTTTAGTATGCTTAACATCACAATTTCTATCATTTTTTCAATCTAGATGTGCATAACTTCCATGGCCAAGATCTTTATGAAACTTTAGCATCTTTTGGATCTGAGTTTTTCACATGGTATCAGAGCATTAGGCGGCCAAATGTGCAGGTTTTGCCAGATTTAGAAGAGATTTGTGGGCGAGTTTGCTTTTGTAGCATTCCAATCAAGTTTCTAGCTAAAAATCTTGTTGATTTATGTGTAGAAATTGGATCTTTGTGATCAAAACATCATTTGTATGCATTTCAATTGAAGTAGGGCGAATTCCCTCTGTACTTATCAGAATAAGGAGACAAAAATTGTTTTGGAAAGAGGGAGATGCAAGATCCAACAAGATCCTATTAGTTTTCCATTCTAGCATATAGTTTTTTGATTCAATTTCTTGCTTCTTCATGTCAAAAACTTCAAAATTGATGTAACCCTCTGATTTTCAGTTTGCTGAATGATTCAAGAGTGTATTTCAATCTTAGGAGTGAGGGAAAAGCAAGTATATTGAGGTTTGGTCTTGGTTTGATCAAGAAATCATAAAACTAGTGGCTAGAATTAAGGAAAAAGTGAGGAAAAGAGAGAAAAAGTAAGGTTTTAGGTTCCAAATCTTTGTGATTTCTTCTTGTGTTTCATTTGTTGATTCAAGAGAGTGCTTAGTGCATTGGAACAGGTCAAAGATCAGAGATCAATCATTGCAACATGGCTACAAATGGAGGCTACATGTTGGAAAGCAATGATAGGCTTACCTCCCTCAACTATTCTACTTGGAAAGTAAGGATGGAGTCTTTGCTTGAGATGAATGAGTTGATGGATATTGTTGTAGGTGTGGAGGAGAGACCTTTGGCACCTCAAGAACAATTGAGGTATGACAAGAGGGCAAAGAAAGCCCTTCACATGATCAAGATGAATGTGACAAATGAGCTTATCAAAGAGGTTGGTAAGTGCACATCATCTAGTGAAGCTTGGGAAGCCTTGAAGAAGGTTTATGAATCCAAGTCTACTTCTAGAGTGTTGACTTTAAGAAGGCAAATCTTTTCTTGTATGCAAAAGAAGAGTGAGAATGGACATGCTTTTGTTTTGAGAGTTAAAGCATTGAATGATGAGTTAGCATGCATTAATGATGGCATAAATAATGAGGAGCTTGTTCAAGTGATTCTCAATGGCTTGTTGGATGATCATGCTAATCTTGTTCAAAGTTATGCTATCCAAAAATGTTTACCAAGTGTTGGAGACTTGCAAGAGGTCTTGTTGGCTGAAGAATTCAGGTTGCAAGCAAGAGTGGGAGCATCTTCTACATCTCAAGGAGGAGAAGAGGAGGCAATGTTCTCTAAAGGCAAGTTCAAGGGCAAAGGTAAAAGCAATTGGTCTAAAGGGCAAGACCAAGGTGAGCACTCTACTTTTGGCAAAAAGAAGGATAGATCTAAGCTAAAATGTTTCTATTGTGGAGTCAAAGGGCATTTTGCTAGTGATTGTTTTAAGAAAAAGAGGGATCAAGGGGAAAAGCAAACCAATCTAACTATTGATGAGGGTGGGGATGAGCTTCTTTCAAATGATGCTTTTGTTATGTCATCTTGCTTGTTGGCTAATCATGGAGACATTGATCCTTGGTGGATTGATAGTGGAGCCACTTCTCATATGACATATCATAAAGAGTATTTTTCATCTTTAATGGCATTTGATGGTGATAGGAAGGTAATCTATACCGCAAATGATGGTGAGTGTGCAATCAAGGGGATTGGCACAATTCCTATTTCACTTTCTACAAATAGGAATATAGAATTGAAAGATGTTTTGCTCATTCCATCCATTACCAAGAACTTACTTAGTGTAAGCCAAATGCTTGACAAAGGATTCAAAGTTGAGTTTGATGGTGATGCTTGCTTGATCAAAAAGGGGTGTAGTATCATTGCAAAAGGGAAAAGGCAAGGGAAATTGTTCAAGCTTGATGCATGTGTTGTTGCTAACCAAGTTGGATGCATGGCAAATGAACAAATGTCAATTCAAGAGGTATGGCATAAAAGGATGGGACATCTCAACTACAAGGCCTTGGAGGTAATAGCCAAAAAGGAGGTAGTAAGGGGACTTCCCAAGTCTCTTACTTGCTTGAATCATGTTTGTGAAGAATGTGCTTTGTCTAAATCACATAGATTGCCATATACTAGATCTATATCTAGATCTAAGATGCCTTTTTCTCTCTTGCATTCGGATATTCATGGTGTTACTACAATTAGCAATGGAGGTGCTAAGATGTATGTAACTTTCATTGATGATTTTAGTAGATTTTGTTGGGTTTATCTACTAAAGAGCAAGGATGAGGTGTTTGATGTGTTTGTCAAGTTCAAAGTTGCTATTGAGACTCAATTTACAACCAAAATCAAATGCTTGAGGAGCGACAATGGTGGTGAATACATTTCTAACAAATTCAAAGCCTTTTGCGATGAGCATGGGATCAAGAGGGAGTACACATGTCCAAGAACACCACAACAAAATGGAGTGGCCGAGAGGAAGAATAGAACCTTGTGTGAGAGTGCAAAGGCAATGAGATTGAATGCTAATCTTCCTAAACCTTTTTGGAGTGATGCTTTGTTGTGTGCAAATTTCCTATGCAATAGATGGCCAAGTGTTGTATTGGAAGGAAAAACCCCTTTTGAAGCTTTGTTTGGTACGAAGCCTAATGTCAAGTTTCTAAGAACTTTTGGATGCATTTGCTACTTCAACATTACTCTTGATGATAGAACTAAGGAGGATCCATCTTCAAGAAAGGGCATTTTTGTTGGTTATAGTGAAGTAAGCAAAGCATATAGGATTTATGTTCCTTCAATCAAGAAAGTGTTCACAAGTAGGGATGTCATTTTTGATGAAGGTAACATTCCAAAAGTTGTTTCAAGTGATGATGGTGTTGTTGCAACTAATGTGCTTGATGACAATGGAGTTGATGACACATTGGATGTGGATGTTGAAGAAGCCTCTTCAAGTCAAATTCCAAGGAGAACTCCAAGGCATAAAGTGAAACCCTCAAGGCTCACTTATGATGGCAAAGGTAAGCAAGTGGTGGATGGATCCAACTATGCTTTCCTAACTTCTTTTGATGTACCTTCATGTGTAGATGAAGCAAGGCAAGAAGAGGAATGGATCCAAGCAATGGATCTTGAGTTTGAAGCACTTATGAAGAACAACACATGGAGATTGGTGGAGCTTCCAAAGGGCAAAAGTGCAATTGGATGCAAATGGATCTTCAAGGTAAAGACAAATCAAGATGGATCTATCAACAAGTTGAAGGCAAGGTTGGTGGCTAAAGGTTATGCTCAAGAGCATGGCATTGACTATGAGGAAACCTTTGCACCCGTGGCAAAGATGGTGAGCATAAGAGTAATCATTTCCCTTGCAACTCTTTATGGATGGGATCTTTGGCAATTAGACATTTCTAATGCTTTCTTGAATGGTGATCTTGAAGAGGAAGTCTACATGGAGCAACCCGAGAGCTATGTTTCTCATAGCAAGCCTAATCATGTGTGTTTTCTACAAAAAAGTTTGTATGGTCTTAAGCAAGCACCAAGGAGTTGGTATGCTAGGCTTAACTCTTTTCTACTTTCTCAAAACTTCACTATGAGTGAGTATGATCATTCACTTTACTTTAGAATTAGTGCTAATGATGTTACAATCCTTCTAATTTATGTGGATGACATTATTTTAAGTGGAGGGAACAAGGAAGATATAGAAGATATCAAGAAAGCACTAAAAAAGGAATTTGAAGTGCATGATCTTGGTCTTTTGAGCTATATCTTAGGAATAGAAGTAATTAGAACTTCTCAAATCACTTTTATTTCACAAGAGAAGTATGCTATTTCTATTCTCAATAGATTTCATATGGTAGATGCAAATCCTATTGATACACCTATGGAATCACATGTAAAGCTAACTATAAGAGGTAATGAAAGATCCTTCGAGGACATTACTCTCTATAGGAAGCTAATAGGTTCTCTTATATATCTAACCATAACAAGACCTGATTTATCTTATTGTGTTGGTAGATTAAGCCAATTCATGCAAGATCCTAGCATAGAACATTGGAAACTAGGAAAGAGGATCTTGAGATACATCTCGGGAACAAAAGATTTTGGCATTGTTTATAGAGGCTCATCACCTAACTTATTTGGTTTTTCAGATTCAGATTTTGCAGGAGACCTTATGGATAGAAAATCCATAAATGCACATGCTATTTTCATAGGTGATGGAGCTATCTCATGGATGTCGAAGAAACAAGCAACTATATCACTTTCTTCTAGTGAGGCCGAGTACAAAGCTTTGACATCATGCACAAAGGAGATGGTGTGGATCAAGAGGATGATTATGGAGCTTCATTTGCTGGATTTTTCAGAGAGTCCAATCATCTTTTGTGACAACCTTTCAGCCCAAAGTCTAGCAAGCAATCCGGTTTTCCATGCAAGGAGCAAACATATCGAGGTGGCTTACCATTTTGTGAGAGAACAAGTGTTGGCAAAAGAGATCAAGCTTGAACATGTCCCATCAAAGGAATGTGTGGCTGATATCTTTACCAAAGCATTGGGAAAGGACTTATTTTTCAAGCATAGAACAAGTCTTGGTGTACTTTCTAAATCTATGCTAAAACTAGTTGAAGAGGGAGTGTGAAAAATTGTCAACTAGTAGTATTTTCCTAACTTGAGATTTTGTAGGCCTATGGCCAAATAAAAGTTAGAGATAGGTTCATACATGTATGTAGAGGCCCAAAGTATGTGTACACTACTTTTGAGGTCACATTAATTAGAGGAGGTCGAGTGTGGAGCTCTTCTATTGGCTCATAATTTGGTGCATTCCTATTTGACCAAATTTCTAGGTATATGGGTGAATCCTATTGGACCCCAATTTTAGCCTATCATAAGACAAGTGGCCAAGAGGCACTATGGCTGCTATAAATAGCCATCTCCACGAGTATGTACACATCTCATTTTCATTCTATTGAATGAATGTTATGCTCTTTGAAGATCCATCTTCTTCTCTCTCACTTTTTTGTTCATATCTTGCATTCTAGCCACTAGAATTGTGATTTCTTTGTTGCTATGGCTTCACACGTGTGAAATGCAGGTTGTAGGCTCTGAAGTACGGACAGGGACAGCAAGTTTCTGTTTGTGGAAGCTTATGATCAGATTTTGATGTTTAGTTGATGTTTAGTATGCTTAACATCACAATTTCTATCATTTTTTCAATCTAGATGTGCATAACTTCCATGGCCAAGATCTTTATGAAACTTTAGCATCTTTTGGATCTGAGTTTTTCACAGTTATTTCCAAGGAGGTCTACTTCTCATCAATTCCCTTATCTTGTTCATTTGGATGATTTAATTTCATCATATAGAAGCAAAGATGGTGCTATTTTATGTGACTTGTTACTTGAAGACTTCAAATTGGAGGTATCTCTTATCAAAGGTGCTTGATATGAAGATTGCAATAGTTGATACTTTGGGGATCTTTAGATCAATAATATGCCTTGCCGAAATGCCTTTGCATATAAGGAGTAAGAAGGATCTCATTTTAATCAAGAGGATGATGGTGGAATCCACAAATCTACCAAAAATCCAAGTG
This sequence comes from Diphasiastrum complanatum, assembly GCA_029204225.1. Taxonomy (NCBI): domain Eukaryota; kingdom Viridiplantae; phylum Streptophyta; class Lycopodiopsida; order Lycopodiales; family Lycopodiaceae; genus Diphasiastrum; species Diphasiastrum complanatum. The sequence continues at coordinate 22,052 of MU832250.1, read as the reverse complement.
CATGATGGAGATATGCCAAGGCTTGAGGAGGAGGCTTCTCAACCCCGGTTGCAAGGAGATCTTCAAGAGGCAAGGCCGAGTCTTTGTGATCACAATACATGGCAAAGAGGGGCAGTTTTCAGGTGGTATCTACTCCAACATTCTCACTTATGCTTCTCTTCCATTATTTGATGTACCATCTTGCCTTTATGAGATTTCTACATCTCAAAGTTGGAGTAAGGCAATACTAGTCTTGTATGATGCCTTTTGTATGGACATATTTCTTGTCTCTAATGGCTTAGATATGTTTCCAAAACATTTTGAAACCAATGATTATGTGTCTAGTCTTTGTCCTGAAAGTCTAGTTTTAAGATTTTCAAATTTGGATCAATGGAATATTGTCATTTGATTTCACTATGATTTTGTTCACTTTTTAAGAAATACCAAATCTCAAGAAGTGTTTGAGAACACTACATTCATGTATATGTAATGGGCTTTTGGCAATTGGTCTTGCAGAAGTAGAGATTTTCCCTTTTGGATGGGTCCCCATTTTGACCCCTCATCACGTCTCAAATGGATGCTTGATGTGATTGAGTTGCTTTTAGTATTTCCACTTTTCTTTCATGTACTTGATAGAAGTATCTTGGAAATGCATTAATTTTTGTTTTTGATTGAATTAATTTTCAAGATCACTTTGCATGCTTGGCAAGTTTATGCATTGCATTTCTTTGAGTTAGCAAGAATCATTTTCTTATTGTTCACAATAAGCAATTCCTCCAACCTTTCATTTTTACAATCCATGAACTAGAAAAGCAATTGACATTACTCACTACATAGAAAGTTGAAGCCGTCAAGAATTTGAGAAAAAAATTTGATAACTAGTTTTGTCTCCAATAACTTGAAAAGGCTCCAAAAGCTACCAATTAAATTGGAGTAATGATCATTTACAATAACCCATGGCAATCCATCTAGACAAAGAGAGTGCTAAAAAATTCATGCACCAATTTAAGAGTCTTGATTTTACAAGGAGAAGTGAGGAAGTCCTCCAAATCCAAGGTAGAGCTCCAAATGTCCTCCAAGCAACCTGCAAGCTTCAAGATGCTCCCCAACGAATCTGCAAGCCTCCAAGGATCTCTCCTCCACCTGTGTCCCTACTCTTTAAACACAAAGATAGATAACAAGCTAGCCTCAACTATTCACCACCCAACCATAGCTAGATCCAAGCTCCAAGCAAAACCTATCTAGCACCCCCTTGCTAACCATAAATAAATCACAAGCATACCACAACACTCCATAGCATACTCAAGATCCAAACCCTACTTATGTCCCATACCATAAGCAAGATCCAAACCTCAAGCATACTACCACAAGAAAGCACTCTACACACTAGTAGCAACACTAGAGCATAAGCAAAGCAAACAAGAGAGATCTTCCCCCCCCCCTCAATGGGCACCCTACTACCCTCATATAGATGGTCCAATGCACTATGGAGTTCCATGCTCATCCAATGAGAGAGAGAGAAGCCTAGAGGAGTTAAAAAATCTCCAAGAGCCTCCATAGGCTTATGGAATGTCAAGAGACTCCTTCCATAACCTATGACTCTTTGAATGCCTTTCTTGTGGGAGTTGGGAACTCCATGGACACTTTATAAGGGAGCCCTCCTACTAGGTCCCATTGCCCAAGTTGTGCAAGTATACTTTGGTCCTAGACCAATAAAGTGATATGGTTCAAGGTTGAGGCCCAAGGTATAGAAAAATAGTCATCCAATGACTTTCTAACACCTCTCTAGGTTCCATACCTCCATCCAAGGCATAGACACCTACCTGCCCTCAACCAAGGATACTAGTACCTTAATCTAAGACACCTACCCTTAATACTAAGGGTACCCCTTATCCAAGGGTCACGTGACTCCATACCTCCAACTAAGGTATAGTCACTTGCCTGCCCTTATCCAAGGGCACATACCCTTAATCCTAAGGGTACCTTGCCATTTAGCCCCCAACACTAAATGGACTATTAGGGGTCTGAAGTACTGCTAGTTACATAGGTATGTAACACTTGACCTTAGTGTTTGTAGAAAATCAAATGTGCCTTCTTAATGAGTTGTTCAACCACTACTCACAATGCATCACATCCATCATTTCTCCTTGGGAGATGACTAGTAGAATCCATTAAAATAATATCCCACTTGCCAATTGGTATCTTGGTGGGTCCAACAGCCTTATTGACTTATCTCTATTAGCCTTTGCAACTTGAAAATCAAGACATTTCATGGGATGATATTACACTTTCTATTTCACTCCCAACAAAAAATATGGAGTTGAAACTAGCACAGGGGTCCTTTTTCTTGAATCCCTTCCACTTAGCACATCATGACGTTTATACAAGATGTCTAGTAGTTTATTTTTTAAGTTACCTTTAAAAAAAAAACCATAACTAGGACCCCTTGGAGCATTGTGCAACTTGTCTTATCCCTCTAGAAGTGCTTTTTTTAAAAATCTTGAACAAAAATCATGTGGCACCTCATTTTATTAGATTGATCATCTTGAAAGACCTTCGAATAACCTTATTGTGGAATCATATTGCCCCTCTAGACATCAATTTTTTTTTTGGCAAGTCTATTTGCTCGGTTGAGGTCTTTAGGTCTTTCCCTACTAACTGCACACCCATCCTATAGTAAAGTGAAGCACTTCAGTAAAATATCAAAACTAGCAATCCAATGTCCATATAAGTAATGAATCTTAGCAAACCACAATGCTCATTTATAATAACTACTTGCCTTGCCTTAGCTTGAGCCACTTTTTTCTAGCCCTTTTGACCTCATTTGAGGGTGAAGACTTAGCTTCAATGCTAGTTCTAAACTTGCTCCAAGTGTGGAACAACTCGGGTCCTTATAACACTTACTTCACAACTTGGAAACATCATGCTTTTGATCAAAATGGTGCATAGTCCACCTACTGAATACATGTGGTGCTTGTCTTGTCCAAATCAACCAAACCCCCCCCCCTTCCCTTGAAATTCAAGATGCTTTTTTTGTGTTTGTATTTGCTAGCCTTTAATGGATATTCTCTCTCTTGTATGCCCTTATTTCGTGTAGCAAGTTGAACATCTAAGGAAGTTCTAAGCAACTCTCTACTTAGTGGAAGACCTTTGATAATTTGATGAGCAATAGTTATATGGAAATGAAATCACCTAGAAAAGTTTAAATGATGCCCTAGCATTATCGTCTAGCTTTTTAGAAAATCTCTTCTCACTAGCAAAGATGTAAAACTTTTGAGGTCATCTCTCTAAAATATTTCTCAAATTTATGATGTTAATGATTTAGGATGAGATTCTATGTGTCCATCTTTGGAACTTTTCAAAACCAACAAAGCCCATATATATATATATATATATATATATATATATATATATATATAGGATAAAACATTTGGAATAAGTTGAGTCAATCCATATTGTGGACATGGTCTACAAAGGTATGTTTCATTATTTAAATTAAAAGATGATTTTTATTGAATGTTTGAGATCTTTATAGTACTTCTTTGTACACACATTTTTAGAAGCGCTACATTCTTTAACGCTGAAAACATAAAAAATTCAACTAACTTGCAGCAATAAGAAATCCTATGTTCAAAATTGTGGATGACCCTTAATGTAGATGACTCATATCCTTGATTGATAATTTGAACTTATCTAGTTTAAAAGTTGGTGCTATACAAACGTTCAAAATCAACTGTGAGGCATAAACCTTCCAAGACATCTCCTTGAAGCATTGTTTTGAATTTTGTATTAAACCCAAAAATATAAGTTTGTCTTAGAGCATTTTAAAAGAATTCTTCTTTTTGACAACAACTACAATCACAACACGACATATGTTGTTGTGCATATGTATCCCTACAATGATACTTGCTTAGAGCACTAGGTTTTACAAAAGAGAGTATTTTAATAGTGATGTTCTATTAGATTGTAATTGTGATATATAAGAAAAACAAATACTACCTATATTCTATAGAAAATTCAAGGATGCAATGAATTTAAATACTTTTCTTGTAGCATCACGCACGATCTCATTGTAGTACACTTATTAGTACACATTTTGATTGAATTTCTATTAGAAAATTTATCATGGAATTATAATTAGATTTGTGGAAAGGTCTATATGTTAAGGCCAAACATGCACACATTTACTTATATTTTGGGTCCCATCTTGGCGTCATGGTGTGATACATCACATGCAGAAATATAACATATGATATGCCAACTAAGATCCATAGTGGTCCATAGTGATCCATAGTGGTCCATAGTGGTCCACTTGTCCTTGTAAAAATGAATATTTTATGCATGTGCATGATTTTGCAAAGGAGATTATGCTAGTTAGTACATACATAATATAGTAACAAAAAAAGAAGCCTGCACACAAATACATATATCAGATACTTATAAAGGATGGTAGAAAATATGATGAATTAATGCCAAGAGATTTTTTGCATAGTTAAAATGTCAATGATGAAAAGTTATTCCACATTTGAGTTCAAACTATTTATACCTGGATGGTGATAGAGTAATCAAGTTTAGAACAATCCATGCTTCCATCTATTGTAGTAAGGTCAATTCCAAAAAAGATAAATAATGTAAAATTTTGATCTTACTTTGTTTATGTGATATTTTAACTCTCTTTTTCATGTATATTTTTTGATGATGATGTTCTTGCTTCTTTCAAATTGGAAAAGAGGCTGGTTGTGTAACTTGTGCTAGAATCCCATCATACATATCCTGAAGTTAATTATATTGAGAAAGACATGCCACTAACTTCTAAGAGCACAAGCTTTTTGACACTAACATTGTTTTGTTTTCTAGTTGAATGGCACATGCTTTCTTGATATCTTTTTACCAACTACATAGCTATTGGATTGGGTCAACAATTCAAACCTTTCAAAGTCAATCATAGTTTGACTTGATACTTGATGTTTTATAGTATTTAACTTTAGCACCATAGATACTAACTTAGATATTTCAAATATTCAATTCAATATATGATATATTCAAGATATAAGAAAAGAATGGTAAGGTGAGTTACATCAACTTCAAATGATAGGTCTCAAAAGCAATAATTATATCAAGTCTACAATTATGATAGGTATGTCAACTACAATGTTTTAAGTTATAAGACATAGGACAAGCGTGTTAAGGTCCTTTATTTGAGCATGATGTACATGTAGCCACTATTTCATAAAATTATCCCATCAAAAGAAATAAATGTTACCGTCTTATAAAGGTTGACCATCCATGTGATAAGTATCATTTGATTATATGACATGCAAGGGCAAAAACACATTTTTTTGTTTATTTATGACATCATATTTGTGCAATATATTAGCTATCATCTTCTAGAATTTTAAGAGGTGTCCTCTCATCATTAGCATGGTGTTTGAGCACTTGGGATGACTTTCCATCCTTCCATCTCAAGAGCATGGAGGAAGCCTTGGCCTTGATTAAAATTGGCATGTTGTTGATGGATGGTCATCTTATGGGCTTGTGAAGATATGAATTGAGGTTTGTTCTACGGGCTTTAGAAGGATTGGATATTGAACGCCTCTAGGATGGAACCCAAATGCACAATGTTATGGATTCAAAGTTTATGCAAAAGCAAAAGGCAATGATATTCCAATTCTAGAGTGATACTAGTGCTAGAGGCCATGCTCATCGCTTTGAATTCCTCAAAAGCCGTATCCTTGGTCACTACCATTTACTCTAGATTTAGTAACATTTTACTTGCTTTTGTAAATTTGGTGGGAGATTTCTATTTATTTTGCTTAGAAGCAGATTCATAATATTGTTGCAAGGTCAAAGCTTGTTTTTCAATGATGAGTGTTTGGCCTTGTAGTGCTCTACACATTTGAATCGTCTAGCGGCATTGGTGGGAGCAGTCGTGTCTAACTGCTGTTCTTGGGTAGAATAAATGTTGAATTTATTCCTCTACTCTCCTAAATCCCATGTTAATCTATTCCCATTCATATTGTTGTAGTTTTACATGCATTGTCGCACAGTCTGTAGAAATACTCTATTATCGGAGAAGGCATGAGAGTTGCACCTGACTTGGCCGACTTGTCCGAAGCTCAACTTAACCAGACAATAGCAAGCGAAACCGCGTGCTCAAAAGCTAACTCCGCCTTGTAAAAGCTATGAGCTTATTTTTGACAATCAGTCTGAAAAAAAGAATCGATGCATGAAAGCATCTACAGTGTTTGTCTCTAATAAGTTGATGTCTCAACGACTATGCTTGAATGTTTGTAGATCAGCGTATCTTGTTCTCCTCGAGCTATTGATTACAATGATAATCTATATACAAATTTGCATTGTTGTAGATGTATGTACAAGAAGAAGCATGGAGCTGGTGCGCCATCTAAAGTACATTGTGGGTGCTGTTGTCATTGTCAAGGTGGTTGCACAGTATAGGAGGTGGGCGTGAGAAGCCTTTGACTATTCGAAGTCAAGCAACCGATAGTCGTTGAAGTCGACAAGTTGGAATAGTCAATAAAGTCGATGAAGTTGACTCAACACTCAATAAATGTCTTGGTTTTGCATTCAGAGTTTTTGGTCAATACTATATGTTTTGCTATTTTGTTTACTGTCTGACTCTCTTATTGCTTTGTCTGACTGTCTACTCTTTTGCTTCCGCAAACAACGGCACAATTTACATTTTGTGTTCGCCTACTGTTGTTGTAGTGCACGCACCAAGGATCTGATCCCTTCTTCATCTCCCAAGGAGAAGGAGAGGTAGAAATTCTCGACAATAAAGAGTATGGACAACCTCTAGAAGTTTTGTGAGGTTGCCGATTTGTTGTTCTAATTGCTCAATTGTTGTCTCACTAGCTTCCAATTGTTTTAGTAGACACTCTATGATTTATTGTCCACCCCTCTCGTGTTTTTCAACAAGCTCCTTCCACTTGTTTTAAAGTTCCATAGACATTCTTCTTGCAAAGAATACAATTGTTCATTGACCATCCTACAACTGGTAGCCAGGGTTGCATGCGGTGTTGGGTTGCTCCTCAATGATAGTGTCGCTCATCTCCTTCACTTTCGAAAAAAGCCATGCATTTATTATTTTTTTGTCTTTTTGTATATTTTCAATTTTTAGTTTTTCATTTCCTGATCTTGCCTTGTTGTTTATTCCTCAGCTCCATTTATTGGTTGAGTCTATTGATCAACATTGTCATCCTTATCTTGAAAATCATATTATTGTGTCATTTATTCATCAATCCACTCATTATGCTCTCTAAGGTCTTGGTTGGTGGGCTAGTTTATTAATCATTTGGCAAACCAAGTTGGTGTGTTGCTAGGCCACCAAGTAGTTTGCACTACTTAGGTGACACAATTACAGGTGAGGCAATTACATTTGTCATTGGCGAAAGTAAGCAAAAGAAGGGTAACCAACAGATCCTCTGGAGCAGGTGATCTGTCAACATTTGGGTATGGGTGTTGTTTTTTAAATTTTTTTTGGTGTTCATGCCTTTTTTTTTTTGTTTTGGTAATTTCTTCTAATTGCATCTCTTTTTCTAGATTTGTTTTTAGTTCATCAAGGATATCCATTGAACAAGAGATGTCATGTAGCGTATCTCAAGAATAACTTGTCATTCATCTATTAATCTTCAGATCGCCTTATACAGAGTTTAGGATTTTTGAGCATATTGCAAATTTGCGAAATCCATGTCACTTCAGAGTTGATTCCTGTATCTCATTGTCATATTCATCTTTGAGTCAACTACGACAAGATCGAAACAAATTTAGTTAAAATTTGTTCAATCTTTAGTCCAGTCACATGTTTCAACTGCGTGTTCCAACCGCCAATCCAACCATGAGCATGCCGGATACCAGCAACAACGCCCCGACCACAAGATTTTGGGGGGGAGAGAGAGAGAGAGAGAGAGAGAGAGAGAGAGAGAGAGAGAGAGAGAGAGAGAGAGAGAGAGAGAGAGAGAGAGAGAGAGAGAGAGAGAGAGAGAGAGAGAGAGAGAGAGAGAGAGAGAGAGAGAGAGAGAGAGAGAGAGAGAGAGAGAGAGAGAGAGAGAGAGAGAGAGAGAGAGAGAGAGAGAGAGAGAGAGAGAGAGAGAGAGAGAGAGAGAGAGAGAGAGAGAGAGAGAGAGAGAGAGAGAGAGAGAGAGTGGATATGCTTGGATCCACTGGAGCAGTTACATTGCCAGCAATAACATCAACAAGATCGACAACCAAGGTCACAAGTCAAATATGAAAACGACAAGGCTAAGAAGACAGATGGGCAATTCAAAGATACTCAATAAGAAGAAGTACCCCAGTCACGACAAGGATCCTTCAGAAAGGGAAACACAAGCATTGGGAAATCAGTCTCTTTCTTCAACCGACCTCTTGCCATACTTTTGCGCCCATTCTCATGTCTATCGTCCACACCATCTACCGTTGTCACCACCACCCTTCCTTCCATCTGTTTGTTAATCATCATTTCACTGTTCTTCTGAGAAATCTCCAGTTTTTGATAGTCTTACCGAAGCAGCTGATAGATCATTGCAAGTGTCTTGCGGAGACCAAATACCACCTACATTGGTTGTTCAACTGGAAAAGATCTACAGAAGCAGGCGAAGCAACCAAATGGGAGAAGAACCACGGAAACACCCAGAAGCGAATGGAGGACACAGACCTCCCAAAAGATAGAATTTGCCAAGAAACGAACGATGAAACTGTCAATGGTAGATACAAGTGACAAAATAAAGAGACACATGGAAAGCACTCGAGCATGCAAGTTGTGAAACAGCTAGGAGCTCTCCAAAATTTTGAGAATGTCAACCAATTGTAGCAATAAGACATTTTGGTTAAATTGCGACAATTTGTGAAAACAGTTTTTTGATAAAGACTAGTGACAATAAGCACTTGGTTTTATGTAAGCGAACAAGGATCTACCCCTTTCCAAGTGACAGTAAAAAATGCCATTGCAAAGTGGAGCGACATCGTCCAATATGAGTTGCAGTGGGCCCTGCAATACATTAGGGGTGGGATGATGTTGGCTGATTCTGAAGAATCCTTAAGATACTCGGACAGAGCAACTCAAGAGAACCTCTCACCTTAGACCGAGGAGGTCTCTGAGAAGACGAGATGAACGAAGACTGAGAGCCGAGAAATGCTAGTTAGAAATGACAAGCAAGAACTGTGTAAGCCTCATGGTGAATCCCGGAAGATGGAATGACCTTGTAGAAACTAGTATTTCTAGGCAAATGTAATAAATGCAAGTAGACCCCTCTTAAAGAAAGTAGAGTGAGCCACCTTTTGATGGTGACCACTAGTGGAGAGCATTATTCCACTTGTAATTTGTGAAATGTGGAAATTCCACTAGGATGCCACCTAAGAAGCTCTCTTGCTTATTTAAGAGACCCCATCTTTGTGTAGAGGAGTTTTTTGCATTGTATCTACTCCATGCTTAATAAGAAGATTTCCCAAGAGTTTGATGCTACACTAAGCTCCTTGATCATGATGGTTTTCTTGAGTGATGCCCCTATGATCATGCCCTTCCATTTATATATTGTGTGGTTGTGGATTTAGAGTGGATTAGTTTTCTTGCTTTCCTAGTTGTGGATTAGATTTCATGTTTTCTTGTGGATTAATGTAGGAGCCAGCATTCGAGTAAACTAAATAGGCTGGATTTGTGGTGTAGTTCTTGCATATCTCTTTACAATCCAGTTCTTGATGTTCTTGGGATGTCCAAGAATCAAAAGACTGGTTGGTTTCTTGATTCTTGGACTTCTAAAATGCTATCTAGTTTAGTTAGTTTAGTTTCTTGCTTTGTTTCTTGCAGTGGTAATGTGTATGCTAGTTTAGTTTTCAGATTTCAAGAAGCTATCCATTTAGTTTTTGTTTCTAGTTGTAGGTTAATGCATGTGTAGAGTAGTTTCAGCCTTTTAAGGATCTGTTCACTTGATATTGCAGCATTAGAGTAGGATAATATGATTTGTTCACCTGGACTTCATGCTGATCTATGAGTTGAACGTTTTGATTCATGTTCTGATGTGAATGCATGTGATTTTGGTTCAAGAGAGACGATTCTGGTTTGTCCTCTGACAGGAAGGACATTTACTACATCAATATCAGCCCCTTCTGCCTAATCTGGGCCTTTAAACAAGAACGAATAACTGTAAGCTAAGCCCACCGTCTCTACTGATAGGCAGAAGAAGTAAGCAAAATAAGAGTAACCAACAGATCCTCTGGAGCAGGGGATCTGTCAACATTTGGCAACCGAAGCGTTTTTTTGGAATCTCAACCGAAGCATTTTTCTGGAATCTCGACCGGAGCCCATCGCTTCAAATCTCGACCGAAGCCGAAGTGCTCGCTGAAATCTCGACCGGAGAATTTTGCCCTCAAACAACAACACAATTTCCTATTGAGTGGGTAATTGAAAAGGTTTCTCCTAAGAAGATTCCCTTCAAAACTTTAAAAATCAAGGTACAAAAAATAAAATCACATTTTTGGGTAGAATTATTTTTTTGAGTGCAGGCTTTTTGACTTTTTTAAAATCTTCAAAATGCACATACCATATTCTCAAAAATACATTAGTAATAAAGTACACAATTATGTGCATTGCAAAATTGATATTGTTTTAAAAAATATTACAAATAAAAATGAACTTAAAATTCATATAGCTAATTAACTCTTCACTGAGATTTTGTTATAGGTACTTTCATAAATCATTAACAAATTATTCATATTTTAAATGTCATCTAAATACTGGCATCTAGATATTTTCAAAACATTATAATAATGTATTAGATTGCATAAAAATTTCATAAAAAATAAATTTATCAAAATGGAGAATAATAGTGCATAAGTAAATATATCATTGTGAATCTCACAGAAATAAAATTTTGATTTTCAAATTGGATTTTCCAATAACATAAGGTTTTGGCCAATTACATTTATGTCTGCAAATCAATATCCAGCAACATATATTTCCTGATGTATCAAGGAATATCTAGTAGCATCTCATGTAAGGCCTTCTTGGCTGATTGAGAGGCTTGCCCATCATCAACGACATCAGTAGCCCTATTAGTGAAATATTGAGGGGGCTCATTGATATCATCTCTCAACCCAACTGATCTCTCCTCCAAGCCTACAACAATATCCAAAACATCATTCATCTCAAGAAGTGACTCCATCCTCACTTTCCACGATGAATAGTTACTTGAGGTAAGCCTATCATTGCTTCCAACATGACTCCAATTGAGGTTGCCATGTAGCAATGACCTGATCTTCTCTTTCAACCTGCTTCAATTCACAAAGCACTCCTTTGAACAACAACAAATACTTTCAAAAGAAATCACCAAGATTTGAAACTATCTCACAAATTCTCTTCTAGCACTTATCCAAGCAAATCAACACATAGAATTATGGAATCTTGATCAACCTATGATCTATCCTCAATCCAATGACTTTTGCCACTTCCTAAGATTGAAACACACTCAAATGAAGACCAGCAACCTCACTATCTAGAGATCCAATCAAAATTAGGGTTTTGACAAAATCACAAAAAAATTGACTATTCCAAATCTACATGCAAATACTGAAAATTTGATATGCAATCTATAAGCCACCACTTAGGCTGAACCAATGATCCAAAAATCGGCCAAATCCAGTATGTGAATTCAAAAATCGGAATTGAACAAGTATATTGACCTATTTAGTGTTTTGATCTACAAAATATCCAATCTACAAAAGCAAAAAATCCGATTTTGGTGTAGAATCCTCTCTAGCATGCTCTAGACTTGATATCTTCACCAAATCATTGATAGATCTGATTTCCTCCTTCATAACCTGAAACACAAGCTCTGATACCATGTGAAAGATTTCAGATCCTTAAGATCCAATCTACTTGAATGATCTTTGGTTAGAAAGAGAAATACACTACCAATCCCACCAATGTAGAAAAATCAGCATCTACACACAATTTGAGATGCAAACACTAATAGAACTTGATCAAACTTGAATGAAATGATTATGTACTGTTGCTGTCTATACAAAACCAGCAAGCTACTGTATTTCACACGTGTGGATCCAAAAATAGCAAATATAGATCATTCTACACATAGAATTGCAAGCAATCACCAAGATAGTGCACCAATGGATAGTAGAACCCAAGAGAACCATGTATAAGCATGAAATGAGATAGAGAAGAGAGAAGATGACTCTCTCCACGAGTTACATCCTTTTATAGCAGGTCCAAGCCCTATTTGGCCACTTGGCTTTCCCACCAAAATGCGAACCCTACCAATTTTGGGTCTAGATTCAATGTACCCAACTTATTCAAATTGAATCTACTCAAACTCGCATTCTATCTTTCCCACACTTTCAAAAAGTGTTTATTCAAATGAAATTTAGACTAATGAACTTTGAAAAGTCAACCTCTAAGTCTAAAACAAGTTTTGGCCTGAATATGCCAAATATGGAAATATTGCAAAATGTGATGAAACTAGTTGAATCTTTCACAATGCCCATGAGAAAAAGAGATTGCGGATTCATTTCAATGAGCAATGTAGTAATGTGATGTCTTGTCCAACTGTCACTCAAAAATTGAGACACTTAGAGGGTGATAGGTCTTTGGTTAACCCTTACCGAAAGCCTCAGAGATTAATCAATAAGTTGATTGATATGTTTTCAAATGAGGATGATTGGATTTTGGGCATGTTTGCAGGAACATGTATGAAGATGTGTTTCTTTGCCTAAAATTAGTTCTTATAATTGATTATTAACTTTCGCATTTAATTTTGTTCTTAAAAATTACTTATTCTTTTATATACTTCTACATGTAGGTACTACCACTTGTTGTGCCCTTCAGAAAAACAGGAATTGCGTAGCTGTTGAAGTGGATGAAGTCTAGGCAACCTATATTGAGATGAGAGTGGCTTCTATTCGAGAACTTCCAGATGAAGATCAGGAAGCTGGGGCTCGAGCAGTCGACAATAGTGAGAGGTTCCAAAGTGCCTCATCCGAACCGGTTCTCCCATTACTAAACAAAGAAGGGGAGCTACACAACAAGATCAATTGAGGTATGACAAGAGGGCCAAGAAGGCTCTACACATGATAAAGATGAATGTTACCAATGAACATCTCAAGGAAGTTGGTAAGTGCACATCATCTTTGAAAGCTTGGAATTCATTGAAGAAGCTTTATGAATCCAAGTCTACTTCTAGAGTGTTGACTCTAAGAAGGCAAATCTTTTCTTGTTTGCAAAAGAATGAAGAAAGTCCAAGTACTTTTGTTTTGAGAATGAAAGCATTGAATGATGAGTTAGCTTGCATAGATGAAAGCATTAAGGAAGGAGAGCTTATTCAAGTGATTCTTAATGGCTTGTTGGATGCTCATGCTAACATTGTTCAAAGTATTGCTATTCAAAAGACTTTGCCAAGTTTGATGGATCTTCAAGAGATCTTGATCAATGAGGAATATAGGCTTCAAGCAAGAGGTGGATCTACATCGACACTTCAAGAGGATGCTATGTTCACAAAGGGCAAATTCAAGGGCAAAACCAAAAGCAAGTGGTATAAAGGGCAAGATCAAGTGGATGCTTCTTCAAGTGGCAAAAAGAAGGATAGATCAAAACTCAAGTGCTTCTATTGTGGCATCAAAGGACACTTTGCAAGTGAGTGCTACAAGAAGAAGAGAGATCAAGGAGACAAGCAAGGTAATGTTACTCTTGATGAGGATGGTTTGGATGTTCAAGATGCAAATGATGATGATTTTGTGATGTCTTCATGTATGCTTGCTAATGATGGAGATCTAGGTCCTTGGTGGATTGATAGTGGAGCAAGTTCACACATGACCTTTCACAAAGAGTACTTCACTTCTTTGTTGGCAGATGGAGATGACAACAGGGTGATCTACATGGCCAATGATGGTGAGTGTGCAATCAAAGGGATTGCCACAATTCCTATTTCTCTCTCTACAAATAGGAATGTTCATTTGGAGGATGTCTTGTTTATTCCATCTATTACCAAGAATTTGCTTAGTGTGAGTCAAATGCTAAGTAAGGGCCTCAAGGTGGAGTCTGATGGAGATGCTTGTTTGATCAAAAGGAAGGATGTCTTGACTGGAAAAGGTAAAAGACAAGGGAAGTTGTTCAAACTTGATGCTTGTGTTATTGCTAACCAAGTTGGATGTGTTGCAAGGAAGCAAATTTCTATTCAAGAGGTTTGGCACAAAAGGATGGGACACGTCAACTTCAAGTCATTGGAGGTAATGGCAAGGAAGAAGGTTGTGATTGGTCTTCCAAGTTCCTTAAGTAATGACAAGCATGTTTGTGAGTCTTGTGCTTTGTCTAACTCACATAGACTACCTTATACTAGATCTATTTCTAGATCTACAAAGCCTTTTCAACTTGTACATTCGGATATTCATGGATTTATTACAATTAGCAATAGTGGAGCTAAAATGTATGTAACATTCATTGATGATTTTAGTAGATTTTGTTGGATCTATCTACTAAAGAGCAAAGATGAAGTGTATGATCTCTTTGTCAAGCTCAAGAATGCAAGGGAGAACCAATTTTCCACAAAGATCACGTGCTTGAGAGGTGACAATGGTGGTGAGTACATATCTGACAAGTTCAAGCCTTTTTGTGATGAGCATGGGATCAAGAGGAAGTATACAACATCAAGGACCCACAACAAAATGGAGTGGCTGAAAGGAAGAATAGGACTTTATGTGAAAGTGCTAAAGCTATGAGGTTAAGTGCTAATCTTGACAAACCATTTTGGGATCAAGCTTTGTTGTGTGCCAATTTCTTGTGCAATAGGTGGCCGAGTGCTATTTTGGATGGAAGGACACCTTTTGAGATACTATTCAAGAGGAGGCTGAGTGTCAACTTTCTAAGAACCTTTGGATGCACATGCTATGTCAACATTACTCTTGATGATAGGACCAAGGAGGATCCATCTTCAAGAAGAGGTATTTTTGTTGGATATATTGACATGAGTAAAGCCTACAAGGTTTACATTCCTTCTACTAACAAAGTGATTGTTGGTAGAGATGTCATTTTTGATGAGGGGAACATTCCAAAGTGTCTTCAAGCATGATTGATGGTAAAGTAGATGGATCTAACATTCTTGATATTGATGAGAAGGATCCTACTTTGGATGGTGGTGATGATGGACCTTCATCAAGTCAAAAGCCGAGGAGAACATCAAGAGAAAGACAAGTACCTTCAAGGCTCACATATGATCAAAAGGGTAAGCAAGTAGTTTCTGGAGATTATGTTGCTTTCCTAACCTCTTTGGATGAGCCTACAAGTGTAGATCAAGCAAGGAAAGAAGAGGAGTGGATCCAAGCAATGGATCTCGAGTATCAAGCTCTTATGAAGAATGGAACATCTTTTGGAGGATCTTCTCGTGTACATGAAGCTATGCAAGTGGATGGATGTTATCTTGCTGTAAAATCAAGTATTGGATCTGGAAAACAGAGTTTGTTCAGTGACTTTGATGATCAAGTTGATGATCAAGAGGTTGATCTCAAAACGCTTCAACTAGTTAAAAGGGAAGTTGGCAATTTGGAGCTAGTCAAGAGCATCAAAGGAGAGGTAATTGGCAAAGATGTTATGGATCTATTTTGCAGCATATTGAAGACTCAAGTAAGGTCAAAGGAGCAGCAAGGAAGTGTTTTTCAAGTTTACTTTACTTGTTCTATCTCATGTTTGAGCAATTTCATGTGGATGTGTGCAAATTGTCAAGATATGGTAAAACTAGCTACATTGGTGAACATTGTTTTGATGTTGGATTTGTACTAGCATTCTTGGCTGGTTTTGCTGATGGAAATGAAGCTATTGGAGGTTCATGGCAAGATGGAGATGGAAGCTCATTCATGGAGTATCATGGTGGATACAAGGCAACAAAGGACAAAGGAGGAGGAGACATGCAAGCAAAAGTTGATCACTCACATTTATTGTTTGTTTGCTGTATTTTTCCAGGGAGTTCAGAGTTGGAAGCATGGTGGAATCATTTCATTTACATTCTAATTGATTCTTCATGTTCTAGTCACATTTTTACATGTAAAATTGATGTAAGAAATAGTGAAGCATCCCAAGTGGACACTATTCTCTATATCAATTATGGTTGTTTCTATTTTAAGCATTATATGATCATTGAAAGAAGGTCTATTCTCAGGAAGAAGATCATTCTTATGATCAATCAAAGTTCTATTGTCAAAAACTATGCTAGGAGCAAGCATATTGAGATACAATATCATTTTGTGAGGGAGCGAGTCATTGCAAAGGAGGTGGAGCTTCAACATGTGTCTTCAAGGGAATGTGTAACTGATATCTTCACCAAAGCATTGGGAAAAGACTTGTTCATGAAGCATAGGACTTCACTTGGAGTATTATCAAAGTCTATGCTAAAACTAGTTGAAGAGGGAGTGTGAAAGATTCAACTAGTTTCATCACATTTTGCAATATTTTCATATTTGGCATATTGAGGCCAAAACTTGCTTTAGACTTAGAGGTTGACTTTTCAAAGTTCATTAGTCTAAATCTCATTTGAATAGACACTTTTTGAAAGTGTGGGAAAGATAGAATGCGAGTTTGAGTAGATTCAATTTGAATAAGTTGGGTACATTGAATCTAGACCCAAAATTGGTAGGGTTAGCATTTTGGTGGGAAAGCCAAGTGGCCAAATAGGGTTTGGACCTGTTATAAAGGATGTAACTCATGGAGAGAGTCATCTTCTCTCTCTCTATCTCATTTCATGCTTATACATGGTTCTCTTGGATTCTACTATCCATTGGTGCACTATCTTGGTGATTGCTTTGCAATTGTATGTGTAGAATGATCTATATTTGGCTATTTTTGAATCCACACCGTGTGAAATACAGTAGCTTGCTGGTTTTGTACGGACACAACAGTACATAATCATTTCATTCAAGTTTGATCAAGTTCTGTTAGTGTTTGCATCTCAAATTGTGTGTAGATGCTGATTTTTCTACATTGGTGAGATTGGTAGTGTATTTCTCTTTCTAACCAAAGATCATTCAAGTAGATTGGATCTTAAGGATCTGAAATCTTTCACAGGCATCATAGTACCCCATGGTCATCATTTCGAAAGAACTGATTAGCTGACAACCCAGTGCACGCTCAAGATTTGTTTTGTTCTTGCATATATAATCGGATCCAAAAGACAAGTGAAGGTTTATAATATTCGGACATCGGTGCGAGGGAATCTTTTAACTGAATCCTCATTCGTTCTTCCTTAGCCCTCTGTATATGCGACAAAAAGTTTGAAAGGCAATCCAAGTCCTCTCATGCCTTTGCCTTCTTATGCTATAAAACCACACCAGCAATATATTTGCCTAATCATACATTATAAAGAGCTCTCACAAATGATAAATATATTATTTCTAGATTCTTACCTTATAATTTTGGAATGCCAAGAAGAATTCTGACAAAGCTTTTGTTAACCTGGTAGTCGGATAGTTCTGTTTGACCTCATCCCAGCTGGCACAGTTCAGGTAGCTTCATCATCACCTCTTGAATTCGGATGAACACTTTGTGACTGCATAAATACCGTGATTAGAGAAAAAAATAATTAATGTGAGAGGTAAGCAATAGAAACTCGATGACATGCATCGACATGGTGTAACTAACTCGATGCAGTGCATCGAGTTGGTGTGTTGGTAGACCAATTGGTACACCAACTCGATGCACTGCATCGAGTTTGGTCCACCACTCGATGCTCTGGAAATCATGTTATGTTCATTAATTGGCACAGATGCTGAATTGGCGAGGGATTGCTTCCGGCTATTTTATATGTCAGTTGGACACCACAACAAGAGAGAATAAGAATCAAATGGTCTTCGGTTATTTGAATATGCTTGTGGAGAAGGGCATTTTCAGAAAAGTAAAGGTTAATTTTCTATTGGTTGGACACACACACGATCATATAGATTCAAATGTTCAGCACTTTCTCTAAAAAGTTGTCGCGGGCGAGATGTATTTACGCTTGTCCACATAGAGGAAGCCTACACTCCTAAGCCAAGCATATTTCATCTCAAAGAGACCATTGACTTCAAGGAGTTTGTGAAGTCCTCAAGGAGAACTATGTTTGAAAAAGTTAAATGACATTAGCTATCAGCACTGCTTTCTTATAAAAAAAATATGGAAAATAAGGTTGTGTTAATGTATGGGAAACAATTGTCAACATGTAAACAATGGCCTCCAACAGATGGTTTGAAATTCTTGATACATGTACCAGTTGCTCTGATGAAGTCCGCAAAGGGGGGCAGATGCCTATGTTATTAGCCAAAGAAGTTAAAGATGCTGAAAAAACAAACAAGACCTATTGATTATCGAAAGTGCATAGAAGAGCATAAACTTCTAATTGAGAAAGCAAAAAAATATGTGGGAGAACAGGATACTAAATGGTGGATACATTTTTATGAGGGAGCAAATGGTGATATTTAAGTAATATTGAGGACGAGAAATGAGAACTCTCATTTGACTTCGTGTGGCTTGTCCATCAAAGTAATATTGAAACATAGCACGTACAGATAACAGAACATCATAAATGTGTTAGAGTGACCAGAGAGATGTATTGTCTCTCTGTGGAGGCAAGGCGGTCAACAAGTAGGAGGGACAGACTAGCCCAAATGTGGAAGGGTGACCCGCAAGATATTCCAAGAGGGTACTTGGTAGCTACACTGGCAACAGATGATGATCTCGGTCACCCTTTTGGATGGAAAAGTACTCACGCTTCATCGAGGCGATATCACATTCAAGATTAAAGACATAACCGTGCATTGGTTTAAAACAGATCACATTGATCCATTCAAAGGGAGGTACAGCCTCGAGATGGTATGTACAGTGCATGGTAAAGGGAAGAAGTGAAAAACAAAGAATACTCCAAATTCTTCTTTATTGTCTTTAGAGGAAGTGGATATTTTAGTGTACGACTTCATGCTCACCACAACAGGTTATTTGAGAAAGTCTACTATTGAAATCCTAAAGCAAAAAATTCCCATGACAAATGATGTGGGACCGTCCTGATGAACCAGAAGAAGTATGGAAAACTATGAAAATTACGGCTTGCATCATGAGGAAGGCAATGTTTTAGTACATAGTGAAGAAGAGGATGCTTCTTCCACCACTTCAAGATCATCAACACCTATAACTAATGATAGTGACTAGCATTTGGACATGTATGAGTCCAAAGAGTTTTGAATATCACGTGTGTCAAAAGATAACTAATTATTATTTTTGTTTCTCACTTTTATATCGTAAGAGTATGAGCATCTTAAAATGTGCTTCTTTTTTAAACATAGTACTCTTTGAAAGGAAATGTTCTTCCAAGTGGTCTTGAGAACCCCAAAAACGGTATAATTGTAGTCATTGTCAAGAACAAAAAAAGTCTTTGTTTTAAGATAATTTGAAAAACACTTTGCGCATGTGTATTGCTTTTTTGTTGACACCCTCTCCAAATGTTTCCCCTTAGTTGGAAAAATTACCCATTCAACAGAGAATTGTGTTCAACCGGTTCAAGTTATAGAAAAGCTGATTTACTTTGGGAATAGAGGGTTCCTGGCCATACCTGGCCAAAAAAAAGTTTTTCGAGCACTCGTGTGAGTGATTCATGAACAATGAACATACACAGCTGGGAACGTGGAGTCCGAGGTGACGGGACCATTTTTGTATGGTGGAAGGCCTTGACCAAGGGCCTTCTGACCTGCAAGGAACGCCTCATATCTTCCTACATAATGCCATGTGAGAAGGTAGAGAGAGAACGTGCATTCAGTAGAGGAGAGAGAACTCACATTCCTTAGAGCTAGGAGAAAGAATGCACATTCCGTAAAAAGAGAACACACATTCTAAAAAAGAGAATGATTGATTGAGAGAAAAGTGGATAGACATTCTAAACACCTGAGCACATGGCATTATGGGCCCGAGTCGTGTGTATATCCGTGTTTCTCATGATCCAGCTACCCGTCTTCTCTTTACGAAGCGTGCATCATGCACTTGCACGTACTGTTAGGCTCGCAGTTAAAATGAACGGGACAATGCAAGCATGTTTTTCTCGACCAAAGCATGTGATCCTGAGTCCTGACTCCTGACGCAAACATTTTTGCAAATCGCTACAATGTATATTGCTGCATTCACACGAGAGTAACGTTGGCTTAAATACTTCTTACACTCCATAACAAGGCCGGATCAGAAAGTTCTAGAGACGCGTAACGCGTTTTGTAGTGTCTCGGGAGCTATTATATATTGCGAGTGCCAGTCGTCTTCCAAACCATGAATATTTGCATTTTGCATTACTCCTGGCCGGCCCTGGCATTGTGTATTGATCTAGCACAGCTAGCAGCTAGCTATGGCTGATACAGCGCAGAGAGTTAGACCACAGAAGGCTGTAGTCGAGTATCCCCTTCCTGGTGCCAGGCAGACACATGAAATCGTAGCAATAGACGATGTTCTCGTCATTTCACAGCAGGACTGTAGTGGTCTACTCAAAGTTCCCCTGGATAACATGACTGGCCGTCCTAATGCTGTCAAGCGATTCCAGATGGGTAACTCAAAGTACTCTGGTTTCCATGGCCTATTCGCGTCCAAGAAGCACCCAGGCTATGTTTGGGGAACTCTTCAATTCGACTCCACCATTCTACTCATTGACCCCCATGCCAAAGACCTCAAGAAGCGGCCCGAAAAAATATCCGAGTACCATCTTCCTCCCAGGTGTGGGGACCCCATGTTGTGATTGAAGACGGAGATGATGTGTGGACAACTTGCAAAGGCAGTGGGCATTTGGTGAAGATCAATACCAGCCTGCCCCAGCAAGACGATGGTGCATTTACCGTCTATGAATGCCACGGACGACCCATCTTCGTAGCTGTGCATCCCACAAGCAAAGAAGTGTACGCAAGCCTGGACCTGGAGAACAAGATATTCCGTATCAACCCCAAAACGGGGTTGCAATCCCTCATTGATATACCGCCCGAAAGAGGCAACACCCCAGTTGGTCTCATTGCTGGTGACGATGGGAATGTATGGTTCGTGTTGGTGGGTAACAAGTCGGGTGGAACCGGCACTTTTGGCTGCATATCAAGCACTGGTAATATCACATGGTTCAAGCTTCCTATTCTCAACGCCAACGTTGGGTCTAATACATCTTGCTTTCCAACCAAAGATTAACTCCGGCTTCATTATAAATAATCGTGAAGGACAACGCGGACATGAAGAACAAAGAAGTGATCCGTCTATGGCTGCTGGGTTCTACTCTCGTGTCTGCTCAATCCCAGGATGCCATCTTTTCTGTGACCCTGGAAGGCGAGCGAGTTGTGAGGCAGGACACCATAGCTCTACCCACACAGCAATGCTTCACTCACCGTCTGCTGCCATACGCGGTGGGGTGTTCGTGACGGAGCTGGGAGTGTCCACGCTTGCTCACGCAACCGGAGAGGGAATCCATCTTGGCGGGGCCGTCAATCACATACTTCGCCAGTCGTACCAGATTCCTAGCGAGAACGTCTGATGCTTTATGGACTGTGGGGCCTTGGAAGGTACTCGGACTCCTCATATATGTCAGCCAAGATGCACTGGAACGGCCGGTTCCATTGAACGGCCAGGACCAGGATCAGCAGGAAGACAAGGTGCTTCCATTGCCTAAGAAGCGCGCTCTCGCTCCAGCAAACAACTGATCCTAAATCTCAGTTATGCATGATGAGACTCATGAAGTGTCTTTCTTTCATAAAAATGACCAGTACTTATATATGTAGAAGTCTCTCTCTCTCTCTCTCTCTCTCTCTCTCTCTCTCTCTCTCCATGCCATGCTTGACCACGTTCTTCGGGTTATAAGAGTATAGGCCATACCTAAGATACTCCTAGTCATGCGAGTCTGCATGCTAGTCCTCTTATTATAATCCTTATTATCAGAGTGACCACCATCCCCATGATCTTGTACTATATTGATGGGATTTAATATCACATTCTCAATATAAAAGAAGAAGATTTTATATAAGTACGTGATAGTTTAATAGTGGTTTCTTTAGCATTTACCATTTGTTTTATCACTTTCACTTTATGTGGT